>CAVNYN010287765.1:0-35444 GCA_963692815.1 Nyctanthes arbor-tristis | reverse complement strand
TTTTCTTGGTTGAATTGTTCATGTGATGTAACATGCAAACTAATCAGGGCATGTTTTATCATTCAACAGCCACCGAACCTTAGATATTTCAAAAATGTTTGATTCCAAATTTATTTAAATTCTTAATGTTTATATTATATGTGACAAGAGATCTTTGGAAGAAGGCCAAATGTGCAACTATTAGACTTAAGTTTGAAGTCCTTTGGAACATGCACCATCAACCACCGGCCAAGTTAATGGAATTCAAATAAATTAGTAATTTTCAAACGTTATAGTTGTCGGGAATATATAAATTAATTCTATCATTACAACAACAAGAAAAATTGGAAAAATACTTTTTGTTTCGCTAATTTCAAAATATGTCTGTTTGCAAAAGAAAAAAAAATTCGTAATAAGTCTACAGGATCATTCCTGTTCTATTTATAGAGTATTTTAAAATAGAATCTGATCAAATCAATGATAATAGCATATTTTGTGAATTCTATGCTTCTACAATTTTTGGCCATTCAATTCTAATGCTATTTTTAAAATAAAAAGTAGTAAATGCTAATAGTACCTTTGTAAAAAAAGAAAAAGAAAACGAAAAAGAAAAAAAAAATACTTAATTGAGTGAGACATGGGCACAACGCACGACTACCTCATTATATATATATATATATATATATAGAGGTTGTGCTACATTCCCTTGTCGAATCACTTGCTCGATTATTTGTCATTAAATAATTATTTAATGCATTGGTAAAAACACTCTTATATTAAATTAAAATATATTGGCAAAAAGACACATATACCCCATTCAGTCACCAAACATGTAACCCAACAAGAAAAAGTAGCATTATCCCCATATATATATATATATATATATATATATAGGGTTCTATTCCTCTAAGGTCAGTGCTAGTTTCTTAATATAATAAATTTGTGAGCTAGAACTTGCCACATAAGTGGACCTTATATTTAGAAATGACTTTAAGAAAACAAAATTGTACGTATATTTATCCAATCCTTTAGTCTTCTTATCCATGCTATATATAATCTGCCCCAATCAAGTTAATCACTCAATCGAACATAATCATTGCAAGAAACTAACGGATCCAAACACTAACAATCATTACATTTTAATCCAATCTTTTTGAAAGATACGTTGGATAACCACATCATCGTTTATTAAATATCCACAAGCAAGTAAAGAAAGGGATGTATCATTGCCTTGGCCAAAAGGTACCCTCCCCTTATGAGTGATAATTATTATGGCATTGGTTTGAATATTGAGAATGATAATTGTGTAACTGTCCACTATACATATGAAAGGTGACATGAAAATATATCTTTTTAATCACTATCCACGTTCTATTAGTGGACTTCAATTTTCAAAATATACAATATAATATGGTCCCACGAATTTTTATTGACATCGGCCAATTGATTAGCTCTAACGAACTAGTAGCTTTGTTAGTAGGAGACAAAAGCACGTTCGAAGCAGCGACTAGAGAGATCCATAATTAATTTCTCATTTCAAATTATTATTGTTTACAAATACCAATCACTTAAAAACTTACATAGTATTAAACTACTCAAACATTTTAATTAAAGTTCCTTTTGAGTGAACAACTACTCAAAACTCAAAAGTACATTTGATTTGGATAAAATTATAGAAAAATAAAAATCCTTATTTATGTGTGATTAATCACAAATTATAGGTGGCCAATGAAGCCTAACATATTTAGTTAAGAAAGCTAGGTTGAGGCCCTGTCACCTATAGGTCTCAGATTCGAGTCTCTTGTACTGGGTTTTTTCTACTTCATGTAGATTTAATTATACTTTATGTAGATTTTTTTGCTATTTATTTCAATATAACTTAGATTTTATTTGTACTTACAAAAAAAATCACAAATCATAGGTGTGGGGGAAGATTGAGGGGGAAAAAGAACTTTTTAACATGATAGGCTTGAAGAAAAATACGAGTTGGCTTGAGGCTTTGCCACACATCATAAATTTTTCTAATCTCAGTTAAAACACTGATTAACTAACCATCAAAATCGAGGTTCTTGAATTTGTTTTTATATCTGTGTTTGGGCTCCCCAACCTTCTAATTAATGGAAAATTGACTCTCCAGCCTTAAAAAATGGTGTCTCACAACCTATTTAAATTTAAAATCTACGAACACGAGTTCCTACTATTACCAATTTTTTTATAGAATCAACACGGATTCTTTTACGAAACTGTATTTATCATTTTTATTTACTTATTATACAAAACACAATGGTCAATCACTTTTTCTTTAAATAAGGGTTGTCATGTAAGTATATGAGCTTTGTAAATATAACCCGCATTGGATCCACAGAAAATTGGTTACTCTTACATTATAAGTCACGTAACTTGTCTCTGCAATTCCAATTGCAACATGTCAAAATCATGTATATTACACAAATCCCCAATAAATATCTGAAATTTACTAAAGAAATTGATAAGACTCTTGATAAGGAGCTTTATTGCTCACGTAGCGGGGATCTAACAAAAGCAGCCACGCGAGTGGTAAGGCTCTTTGTCAGGAGCTTTATCTATATTTTTAGCCGGACCAACATTAATCTAGTTATAAATAAAACGCAAAGAAAGTATTGGATTGAACAATCTCATTCTAGCACTATGTCGATTAGCATCTGATCATGGCACCGATGCTGATGCGGCTTTGCAGTATCAACAGCTAGTGCTGATCACCAATAGAAAGTCAGTTATTTATTTTTTTGTTGGTTCAACTTATAAATAGGGTTAGTGTTTGATAATTTTTTAATGAGCTATATCTGGCTCCTTGTAGTTGATTTTAATTGACAATCTAACTTCATACAAGGAGTCGTATATGCTTTATTAGGAAACGTAATTTTGGCACTACAAAGTGTCAACAAAAACTAGTATGAAATATCTTAACGAATTAACGGAAAAATGAGTAGGGAGAAGAATACCAGTTCACCTGATTGGTAGGAAAATGAGAGGAGAAGCGGGAATTTCGGATCTGGAGATCAATATTTTAATGGTGAAGATCAAATCCACGTGGACAGCCAGTCAACCTTACTTAAAATTAATCAGACAAATTGGGTTAATTTGTACACCACGTAATTTCTCGCTCGGAGACATCCTCCCTCAGTAAGTATCACGCAGGTCGCTCATTGACCAAAATGCCCTCCTCAACTTTTTTTTTTAATAGAAACCCTATTTTCTTTATTTATTTATTTATTTTCTTATTTTCCTTTTTTTATTTTATATCTTTTCTTTTGCCTATTTGTTCCATTAAAGGGACGATTATATTGATACTAAATTTTTTACTAACCACACTACAGTAGAATTGCATTCAATATTCTTATGGTTTCAACATTTTGCATTTATATGAACCTAATTAGGACTCTCTTGGGTAAATTATAACTTTGTCAAATTGTAATTGTAATCAGAATCAATACTTAATGAGTAAATTTCACATATGATTCCCAACCTTTATATATGTATAAAAGAAATTTAATGGAAACTCTTCTTGAAGAAAGTTACATGGACACGAGCATACAAAGGTATTGGCTTTCAATTTTAGATTTCAGTTATTGAACGAATCCAAATCAAACAAAAAATTAGGCTGTGTTCTTTTTATGATTCAGTTTTCTATTTTTGAGTTTTTAATTCATTTTCAATTTTCTGTTTTGAGTGCTTGTTTTGAGATATCTAAAAATGCGCTTATTTTGTCATTTTGGAAAACTTTTTTAAAAAACCTAATACTGAAAAACATGTTCTTTTTGACATTTTGAGAATTTATTTGCTTGTTAAGTAAATTAAATTATTTTATTCTTTTGTTAAAAAAATTATTTTATTCTAATGTATCATTACCAAGATTAAAATATGAAAGTTTGCTATAGTTTGTTATGAAGAAAAAGGAAATACAAAAAAAATAAAATAAAATTAATACTAATAAAAAATAAACTAAATTTAGAAGCATAGTGTAACATCCCGAAAATTTCTACAAATTAAGGTAAGCAACGAAGTTGTTCGTTTTGAAAGAATTACTTGAATATCATTGAAAGATTACTTGAAGATCAAAATATTGTTATTGAATTGACGCTAAAGAAAGATCTTGGTTGATTATTGACATAAACTAAAGTGTAATGACTTAATTGACATGAATTGAAGAGTGTGAACTTGATTGAAAGATAATGCAAAGGAGAAGGACTTCTTGGGCAATTTCCTGACAAGTGTGCGGCGCCACATCGCGCCACTTATCATGGTATGATTGGCGCCACTTGTCACGTTATGATTGGCGGACTTCAAAAGTTATTAAAATTAGCTAAATCCTAACTATTATATAAAAGAAGCTAAGGATTTCATTTTCTCTCAAACCCATTTCCCTTTTTCTCTCCCGAACTCCAAAATTCGTCCAACTTGGCCAAGGGAAAGAGAAAACCGATAAAAACCCGCCAAAATATCTATTTGTCTTTTGAAAAGAGTCCTTTACCATATATGGAAGGATTATAGCTTGAAAGATAGCTTTAATTGGGGAATATCAAGGCTTTAAGGATACTTTTTCACGTGGATTATTCGAAGAATATTTGAGGTGGGTAATTTAATACTTTGATTCCTTTTCTACATGCATAAAGTTTTGATAAGATAAGTGTGTATTTGATTGATGCTTTTGATGAGATAAACATGGATTTTGATGCGTTGTTATTGAAAGAAAGATTTGTTTATTGCATTTGTATCGCTAGTTAATGCTCTACCCATTTTGATTTGCTTTGTGATGGTATGGCCTTGCTATGTGTTATTGGCCATCCTGATTTGTTTCATACACTATGATCTATTCAATGATCCCGAAATAGGGAAGATTAGTGTGGTGTTTGCTTTGAATTGGAATCTCGGTATGGGTCTACCTGGGTTCATTGTGGATCCACTTAATTGATATGAATTTGACGCGCACCACGGGTAGTAGTTTAACTAGCGATAGGGCCCTTTTGTGCATTGAAAAGCTTTGTACATGCAATGTATTTTCTTGGAAATGAGTTTCCTAAACGAAAGGTGAATCAAAGGATTATGTTATTCACTGAGTACGTTATACTCACTCCCCACTTATTACATTTTTGTAGATATTGGAGTTATAACAATTGAAAGGCAGGGCAAGCTGGGGATTGGATCGTGCTCGCAAACGGGAGTAGAGTTGTGCATGTGGTGTAAACCTGTCATTGAAACTATCACGAATTTAATACTTTTATGCATATCTCTATAGTATATATGTTTTTACATCTTATAACATATAAGAAAATTATGAGTTATAATCTTTATATTGATTTGAGCTCTACTTCTTACTGTAAAAGTTTTCTAATGATTTGGCCCACCTTGGTAATCAATGAAATATGTTTATTAATATAATTTCTTGTGTTTCTATATTTCTTGAAAAACCTAGTTGTAATGTTTCTTTAAAAGGTTGATGATTTATTAACTTATGAAATTATCTTTATCTATTAAACTCAGTAAAATAAGATAAATTGGATTGTTTCGCACATCCCGTCCCCGTTATTTGAATAAAAGCTTCCGCTACCGAATTTGTAAATTTCCCTAAGATATTCGGAAATATTGTAAATTTAACGGGGGCGTAACACATAGGACACATAAATAAAATTAGAGGAGAGAGAAATTAGACGATGAGTGACGAAAGATTGTAAAACTAGAGGAGAGAGAAATTGAAATTCTCAAAACAAAGTGTTTTCCTTATTTTTAATTAAATACGTGTTTTGCTTAAAAACTCACAAAACAACTTTTTATCATTTTCTGTTTTCTTTGTTAAAAAATTTCTTGTTTTTCGAAATTCGTTTTTGAAAATATGAAAGTAAATACGTTCTCAATGATTTAAAAAACTGAAAATAGTCTCAAAACAGTAAATAAAACATGCCCTTAGGTTTTCCGTTTTACTTTGTCCTCATTAATCAAAGGCCTTAGTCCCCCCCCCCCCCCAACCTTTCAGTTCGATTACCTCAACTCCATTTGCTTTGTCACTCCTAAGTCCTAACATCATATAGGGTAGCAAAACCTTAGGATTTAAAAAAAAAAAAAATCTAAATTCATATTTTGGTAAAATTGTAGTTTGAATATTTAAACAACTCATTGTAAACACACATGCTATAAGATCTACAGTTACTATTAGTCCGATTTATTTATAACTTTTAATTAAACAACTCACTATCTACACGAAACAAGTTGCAGCGGTATAAACTTTCTTTTTATCTATATGAATACTAGACAACATTAAATTCTAATGGCCACCAAATGGGTTGGCAATGCAACTAGCTAGTTCCTGTGTGTGATTTGTTTTATGTTAGTGGAATCCATGGCAAAAAGCATGTTTGCCCAACAAATATTTAGAGGTCAAATCCAGATTTCATTTAAAATCTTGCCTTTTTTTTTTCTTTATTATTATGTAAGAAGAAAAATTTTTATCAAGTTTAACCGGATCATACCTACTATCATAAAGATATATGTGTAGATTTTATACGCTCATTTTCTTATTAATATTTGATAAGATTTTTTTTTTAAAGGGATAATATTTGATTAGTTTTGATAAGTGGATTGTATACCTATTCTGAGATAAAAAATAAAAAAATAAAACATTATCTCCAGTTATGCTTTATTATTATTATCTTAGTGATGGCAAAAGTATGTGCATTCTTAGAGAACAAACCCGTGATTTGACACGAGGTACTTTTAAGTTTCAACATAGCAGAAATTTTTGACGACAAAATTATACTATTCTATCTTGAATTATATATGGTGTATGAGACAAGATATTCTTGTACAACATATTGCCCCTATAATTTATTACGAGCAACTACTCATAATCAAACTTTATCGCATGAATTTGTTATCGTGAGCAATTCACTCTTTCTATGGAGTCAGATTGAACTCTGTGTATAGGGTTCGATTACTAATTATAAACAGTCAAGTTGTGAAATTATACATACTTTCGTATATGTCGCTGTTCATACTTCCTTAAGGAGTCTTATATACGGCTTCATAAAAGAAAAAGGGTGAGCAATTGTTGTTCATAATTAAAATTTTGTGCATGTATTCCTAATGAATTTGTTATCTTAATTCATAAAATAAAAAGTGATCTTAATTAAATCTAGATAACAAATCAAATAAAATATTCAAATAAATACACGTGATCGAATAGTATAGTTAGTTCCCAAACTTTTGATTAGGCTTCATTTCTTAATTACCATTCAGTTAATAATTCAATTCAGACTATAAAAGACATTATTATCAGGTCATTTAATTTGAGTTTAGACTCCTAAGATCTTAAAATTATGCTTAAAAAATAATTTAAATCAAACAACGATCAAAATAGTTTAAGGAGCAATCAACGCAACAAGCATCATTCATTTTCCGGTTTTCACTTTCTGAAATTTGACCATAAATTTGGACTTTTATCTATCTTTTTTTTTTTTTTTTCTTTTTCTTTTGCAAAGGTTTGACTTTTAGCTATCTTTCTTAAGAAAAAATTTTGCGAAGGGTAAAGTGGACATTTCATTCCACATTTATGGCAGATCTGCTAACCGACAAAGTAGGAGGTCGGCAGCTGTCGGCCGGTGAACCTGGGAGACAACATCGGATAAAATTTCCATTTTAACCCTCCAAAAATTATCTTAATTTCATTTAAATCCCTAAGATTAAATCAATTTTTTAAAATTAACCCCAGAAGTTCATCTCTCAATTATTATTATATTTCCACTCAAAATAAAATATTTTTTCAAATATTCCCTTTCCATTTGCCCCTCCCCTCTGCTCCTCCTCCTCTCCTATCTCAAATCATTCTCCTCTCTCTGTGGCTATCTCCAACTCTCTCTCTCTAATTTATGCTGATTCAAAACGAAAATAGAGGAATCATATGAGAAGATATTGATGAATTCGAATTGTAATGTATTGATTCTATTTGGCTGTTGTTAATACATGAAGCCTCCTGGATTGAGTTGATTGCGGTAAGTTAGAACGTTAGCAGCTAGATGAATCTCTTCAATGTATATGATAGGATACGAATTTTTTCTTTTTGGTTTTAATTCGAATTGCAAGCTGTTTTAGCTCCATCATTTTTTTTTAAAAAAAATAATTTAGCGCCTTGCCGATCTGCCATTGATTTGGAAAATTTTAGATATTGGTTGTTTTCCGATGGCTCTTGAATATTGCTGTTCGGAGAATTTCTTTGTAGTTTCGAGAAATGCGAATTTATTTATTTTGTTTCCATTGCTGAATTTTGCTTCATGTGTGGTTAAAGTTTTTGCTTGAATTCTTTTTTATTTTTTTAATGTCATTTCACGGAATGTAAGACTCTAGAGGTTATATTGGTTGTTTTCGAATGGCTCTTGAATATTGCAGTTCGGAGAATTTCTATGTAGTTTCAAGAAATGCGAATTTATTTATTTTGTTTCCATTTCTGAATTTTGCTTTATGTGGGGTTGAAGTTTTTGCTTGAATTCTTTTTTTATTTTTTTAATATCATTTCACGGAATGTAAGACCCTAGAGGTTCTTTCTTTCAAGGAGAAACTTTTATTGATTGATATCAACTATTAACTTCTATCTTTCTATAATTACATATGGGTGCAAACTGCAAATGTAATAACTACTTTTAAGATTAATATTTAACGGTAATTATTTTCTTCTGTAGATGCTGATTGGTTATTGTTTATTTGAATTCTTTTTACATCTTTGTTGGTTTGGTGACAACATAAATGATTATAGCCATTCTGATTAGGCAGTAAATATATTTTTCTTTTTGTTTGTTAGGTGACTTTTTACGTTTGCCATGTTGCAGGTTATATAAAGAAGTACTATTGCTTTCCACTTGGATCATAAAGCATGGACATCTCTGAGGTTGAAGAACAATTACTCTCAATTGGCGAGCCGAAGGTGTGAAGACGTAAATTAGATGCATGGGTTTATTCCACTGTTTATGTTTTCTAACTGTATTTGATCCTTGAATTTGATTAACTGGCATAAGTGTAATCTAACAAATTCATGGTATGGATAAAACTCTATTCTAAATTCAACATGAAATTCAATTTACATTTGCAACATATTGTGGGTAATTTTGCACAGCTTAATGAAATCCATTATTTGTAAGTTTGGTGAGCTTGTCGTGGTTTGTTCTAGTTTGCAGAGAGACTGAGAAAGAATTGGTTTTAATGCAGTTGCATGGTGAAATGTGTAAGAGCCTATGTTCAGTATATGCGAAAGTGTTGGCCATATTTCCCGAACTAGAAGCAGCTCGCCCTAGAAGCACTTCTGGTATTCAGGCATTATGTGCTTTGCACATAGCACTGGAGAAGACCAAGAATCTTCTCCAACACTGTGCAGAATGCAGTAAACTTTACTTGGTAAGCCGGCTCTTTCATTTTTTATATTTATCTGTGCATGTGGTGAAATTGACTTTATCATTAAGGATTTCTGCTATAGCCAAATGCCCTTTATCAATTCAAATTTACATGAGTCTTCATGTACCATGGCTTTACTGAGGAAACATTTTCTGCATGTGGCTTGAACAATTTAAGTAACCTGTTGTAGGATGTATATTTTTATACAAAAGTTATCTCTAACCTATAAGGTCACTCAACGGTTTTCGCGTGTGTTGCATGTAGACAAACTGACTGCATCTTTGTTTTGGAAGCATAATTTATATTTGGACCCCCCCTCTCTCTCTCTCCCTCCCCACTTAGATGTTTAATTTACAAATACAAAATTGTCATCAGGCTATAACTGGAGACTCTATTGTATTGAAATTTGAGAAGGCAAGGGGTGCCCTTGAAGAAAGTTTAAAGCTCGTTGAAGATATCGTTCCCCAAGCTATTGGTACTCAGGTACTAACAACTGTTGTTTGTTCAAGCCATTATTTTTGTCTCTTCATCCATGAATTTCAATTAACAATTGTAGTCTTGATAAGTAAAGCATTTGTATTTCTTTGTCCATTTTTTGTCTGCCTGAAGTAGTCCTATAAATGCTACTTGTTTCTATTGGAGCCAAAGCTACCATAAATTTGGAATGTAGTATGACTTTGCATTATTGAGATGCCAAGGTCATATTTAACAATAAAATATAAATTGACATGAAACTTTTAATGGAAAAAATGCCAATTTCATCTCTAATGGTCAATTGAAGACAAAATCTTTAACACCTGCTCCATTCTTGCAGGCGTCCTGTTTACTACGGAGATTAAGATAATAAGATAAACGCTTTGCTTCTTGTCCAATTTCTTTATTTTAACAAATTTATTTTAAATAAATTATGTGCTACTTGATAATTATTCTGAGTCTAATAATACCTCTCTTTCTCCAGATAGAGGACATTTTAGGTGAACTCCAGGAGATCGTGTTCTCACTTGATCCAACAGAAAAGCAAATTGGTGATGAGATCATTGCATTGCTCCAGCAAGGGAGAAACTTCAACAGCAATTCCAGTGATAATAACGAGCTTGATTCTTTCCACCAAGCTGCTTCAAAACTTTATATTACCTCCTCAAGAGCGGCTCTTAGAGAAAGAAGGGCTTTGAAGAAACTCATTGAAAGAGCCCGAGCTGAGGAAGACAAACGAAAGGAGTCAATCATTGCTTATCTTTTGCATCTTATGAGAAAGTACTCAAAGCTGTTCAGAAGTGAGTTTTCAGATGACAATGACTCACAGGGTTCAACACCTTGTTCACCCACTGTTCAGGGGTCTTTGAAGGACTGTAGCCTAGCACGCAATGGTTGTGCTTTTGAAAGACAACTTTCAAAACTTAGTTCTTTCAATTTCAGACCAAATTGCAGGAGATCAGAGCAAATTCCAGTCCCTCCAGAGGAGTTAAGATGTCCAATATCATTGCAGCTTATGTATGATCCCGTAATTATTGCGTCCGGGCAAACATATGAAAGAGTCTGTATAGAGAAATGGTTCAGTGATGGGCACAATACTTGTCCAAAAACTCAACAGCAGCTCCCTCACCTTTCTTTGACCCCCAATTACTGTGTTAAGGGTCTAGTGGCTAGTTGGTGTGAACAGAATGGAGTTACTATTCCAGATGGCCCACCACAGTCACTTGATCTCAACTATTGGAGGCTAGTCTTGTCGGAAAGTGATTATGCAAATTCAAGGTTGTCAGAAAGTGTTGGGTCATTAAAGCACAAGGGTGTTAAGGTGGTCCCTTTAAATGATGGAGCTATTGTTGAGGAAGGTGAAAGAAATGAAATGGAAGATGTTTCTGCAAACGAAGATGAGTGCGAGGTTAATCCCTTTGAACGATATGATGCATTTTTGACTGTCTTGGAGAAGGAGGATGACTTGAAGAAAAAGTGCAAAGTTGTGGAACAAATAAGGCACTTGCTAAAAGATGATGAAGAAGCAAGAATTTATATGGGGGCTAATGGCTTTGTTGAAGCATTGCTGCGGTTTTTGGAGTCTGCCATCCATGCAAGGAATGGGATGGCTCAGGAAACCGGAGCAATGGCTCTTTTCAATCTTGCTGTAAACAATAACAGGTATGCTCCAGTATATGTTATAAATTGTAAAACTTTCTAGTGGAATGCATGGCTCTTGCTAGCAGAGTTTTTAGCTATCACTTTACAGTTCGTTTCGTGGAAATGAGCAGATCATCCTTTCTGGAGATCTCATGATAAACCATATTTTTATATGCCATATCTCTTAGCTTGCTGATTCTTTGAGTTCATATAGTTTATTCAGTAATACGACATAAATTACTAAATTCTGGATATATCTAGATAACAAACTTTTTTTGGGTTTGATGTTGTATCCAAGTGAAATTGAAATGTTCATGTATTAAAAAATTTTAAGGTTTTGTAAGGTGTTTACTGCACAAATTATTACAGCCTTCTGGTTTCGTGTCTTATGAGTTTTAATCTGGTGATGAAATTTGTGATTGGACTTCACAGAAACAAGGAAATTATGTTGGCATCAGGAGTACTACCAGTGCTGCAGGATATGATTACGAGTACAGATTCTATTGGAGCAGCAACAGCTCTTTACCTGAATCTTTCCTGCCTTGAAGAGGCGAAGCCCATCATTGGATCATCTGAGGCTATCCCTTTCTTAGTCGGGATCCTTGAGAATGAGACTGAAGTACAATGTAAACTTGATGCTATCCATTCTCTCTATAATCTATCCAGTCATCCAGCCAATATTCCCATCCTCTTGTCAGCTGGCATTATCAATGCCCTCCAAGCTCTTATTACACATTCAAGCGATCAAGCCTGGACGGAGAAGTGCATAGCTGTTTTAATAAATTTAGCTTCTAGTAGAACTGGAAGAGATGAAATCGTACTTTCTTCTGGGCTCGTCAGCGGACTTGCAACTATTTTGGACGTCGGTGAGCCTATTGAGCAAGAGCAAGCTGCAGCGTGTCTTCTGATATTATGCAATGGAAATGAGAAATGCAGCCAAATAGTTCTTCAAGAAGGGGTAATTCCTTCCCTCGTCTCAATCTCAGTCAACGGGACCATGCGAGGGAAACAGAAAGCTCAAAAACTTCTGATGTTATTCCGTGAACAGAGACAGCGGGACCCTCCACCAGTCCCAACTCTTCCAAAACCTGTAAGTGGGGAGATCACACCATCGCCTAAACAAGAGTCAAAGCCGTTGAGAAAGTCGATCTCTACAAGAAAAGGAGGGAAGGCATGGAGTTTTTGGTGGAAGAATAAGAGTTTCTCAGTACACCAGTGTTGAAACGCACATTTGTTCTACTTTGCTGTGCAAATGTCTGCTGTACTTCTATCGCATACTTTCTGTGATGGAGATGGGAACGCGGTTCATTTCCAAAAGCTCAGGGAAGAGATGTACATGCCCCATTTACTCGATGGTTTTTTGTCTTTCCCGCGTGCCTCAATGGGGTTTGCATGTATTTGTTAGCGGTATAAGTTAACACCAGCCTCCATGCTAGGATTAAGTTCAGCTACATATGTATGAATGTATAATGTTGTTAATATTATGAACTCTAATATATTGATCTTCTGAGAAATAGTTTAAAAGCTATCATAGAAAATACTTATTTAGTTTGCATTATTTATTTATTTATTTTTTTATTTTTGGCGGTTCTTGATGCAAAATGGGATGCATCTATTAGCCTTTGATTCATCTAGTCACGAGGATATGAAGTTGTTATACTGATATACGAATTGATAAGTTACAAATTTACTTTATTCAGAGAATTAGAATTACGTATAACGTAATGACTGTTTAAATCTCTTTATCCAAATTGAATTATAATGAGAAATTATAATGAGGTGAAATGAGTAGTGAAGATTTAATAAAAGTTCGAAATTTGTGATTATAAATGAGTAGTCAAATCAGTGGTAAGTGAGAGTATAATCTGTTTTCATAAAGAGAATCAAACACCTCCTTAGATCTTATGTAAGAAAACATTTTTCTTCGTTTGTAGAAGTGTGTTATGAGATAGTTTCGGTTAGCTACCATTAGAAGTTCTTCTGATTGTACACGTTAAATATTCTTAAATCTTTTTTTTTTTTTTAGAAAAAAGCTAAATCATTTTTTAAGAATGAATAAATAATAATTGCGTATCAGGCTACGCTGTAGCATTATGTCTAATGTATATAAAAAGAGAAAACAGAGAGAGTGAGACGAAGCCCGTCTAGCTCAGTCGGTAGAGCGCAAGGCTCTTAACCTTGCGGTTCCAGCCCCACGGTGGGAGCGTTCTACCCTTTTTTTGACTCCCCCCACCCTTTTTTTCTTCCCCTCTTCTATTCTTAAACTACTACTGGAATTTCAGCAAAAGATGGACCCTGAAAATGAAAACCATATTTTGATCCCCAAAGAAACTATACAAAGATCAAACCCATAAAATCGAAACATGTTTAAACTATTAGTTCTATTCTTCCCCCTTCATTTCCTAAGACTTCTTTGCTAATCTCCTTCTTCATCATAATCCTTGGCAATTTCCTTCAGAGAAACTTAACGAGTCTTTGCCCATCTCCACTTGAATTTACACTTTTCTTACAAATTCAACTAACTACTTGTGATTGAACTCAAGTAAAAGATAAGTTTGCTATCTGATATTTACTACCAAGCATGCCTCTATGTGGGCAGGATCAAGAGATTATTGATATTTGCTACCAAGCATGCCTCTTGATCCAATGATTCTTCCTTTAAACTCTTTGCCCGATTAGTACAAAATTTGTATAATGTATGCTGATTTACAAAATTAACTTTCAATCTACTGAGAAAATGTATTGGAAAACCTATATGTGAAAACAGCTGAAAATTCTTGCTGGTTTTGAACACCAGTGGCCATCAGGCTTATTCGATGAAGCTTCCCCTTTTATTTTCAAGGCCGGCTTGCCTCAAATGGTTGTGAAATTTTATCTTCAGCTATACTTTCTTCCTTACCCTTTTCCCATCCTTAATTAAAAGTAACATCATTTACTTCATTTTCACTGTTTTCCTTTGCTTCCTTTTCAAGAATTTCCTTGTAAGTGCACTTTGTGTTGTCGGACTCGAGGATTTCCTTGTAACTCGACTTCATACTTTTGAAGTTGTCCTTTTCGCCGCTTGAGTTCACGTCATCTTGTGAAGAAACAGACCATGGAGATGAAGTAGCCGACTGAAATGATGGAGACTGATCGGAGAAATATGCATCCTCGAATGTTTTAGTCCCGTGTTCAGAAGTGTCTAATTTCGATAACGTTGTCTTAACTTCTTCGGATTCCACACCATTTGATGAACAATCCGCTGATTCGGATATATTGCAGTTGATATCAATCATGATCTCCTTCTCCCTCGTGTTATCCTTCGACCCCCGATGAGCTAACACGTTGTTAAGAAATGTTAACAATGATATGAATCGGACGAGAGCCCAATCTAGCAGGGGAAACCAGCGTATTAGTACATGGAACGAGTTGAAAACATCGTCGATCTTTTCTGGCAGGCATTCTACTGTGTAGACAAGATCATCAATCTTGTTGAACAAACGTTTGGAAGGTGGGAAAACGAATTCTACGATGTTTTCCACGGTAATGATACGATCGTCGATGAAGGAGAGGCTTATTAGCCATTGATATTGCATTGTGTATATCAATGGTAACACCAAATTTATCAGAGGTGTTATCCTTTTCACCGTTGATCCGATAGGGCTATCGAAATCTTGAGCTTTCTTGCAGAGGACGTGGGCCGTTGCTAGCACGGACGCCCCACACGTGTGTAATGGACGACGCCTCGCAGTTTGTCCACTGGCCGCTGTCGATTCCTGAAGAATTAAAATCAATCTCGAGCGTTAACCTTTCAAATTCTTAGAAAAAGTTTCATAGACAAGTCAAAGATGATTTTCATTGTCATTTTGTCTAATACTGTATAGCAAACATGTCTTTTGGATCAATAGATTTCAAGCATCGCGTCGTACCCTGTGTTGATACTAATTGATCAAATGCCTATTGTCTTGATGCAGCAATTAATTGATCTCAGAGCAAAAATCAAATGAAATGGCCAAATAAGAGAAGATTTCATGACAAAACAGGATCAATTAGGAGCAAGAAATCATACCATATTCAAAGGGAAAATCCCAGATTTCAAGATTGTTCTGGGAATCCGCAACGTGAAGATGATGAATGAATATAATAAGACCAAGCTAACTCAGTATCAGATTGTTCAAATCAAATAGATAGAAAAAAAAAAATGAAATGAAAAAGAATTCATCGGGTTTTCATGCATTTGCTGTCTATAAGAAAAAGAACACAGATATAAATAGAAATTCGCAACAACGTATAAATTGGAAGGTAGAAGGTAGTTTTCTTTACTTTAATATTGTGTGATATATTTACATTTTTTTTTTGTGGTGGGGGGGCGGGAGGTGAGGTGGGGTGTTAGAACTTCTGTCATACCGTTAAAGTCGTTATTTTGCAAAAATGCCATTTTTATTTTTATTTTTTATAATTAATTAACGGATTTTTCCCCCAAAATTTTAAATCGTCATAGTTTGATCACTGAGGCCAACTTTTAAATCTACAAGAGTATTGTACTCGGCTTAAAGAACCTTTGAAAAAGGTCAAAAAGGTAGAGCAACTATTGTGCCTTTTGAAAAACTCAATAACCATTTATAATTTTGTTTTACTTATATTACTCTTCCATATCGAATGTGATTGTATCATTTCGATATATTCAAATGTCATTCAACACGGGAGAGTTTTACTGGGAAATAGAAACTAAAATCTTATTCGTCGTACTCTTCAGTTAGGTCTAATCTCATAGAAACTCAAGTCTTTTTCTTCCTTTTTCTTGCTTCTTTTGGGTTGTGGGGGGCTCAAACACCAAGTGTTTATGTAGAAAATAGACATGGCTATACATAAATAGAAACATATACACACACACACACACACACACAATCAAAGTGGCTTATCAGCCCCGTGACGTCTCCCTAACGACTCCTTGTCGCGACTCATTAACAGCGTTAACATGTCCCGTCCATAAGGCAGCTCAAGGCATGGCTTTGGAAAAATGAATTTGCTAGTGTTCCTTGTCTTCCCAACTTTCACGGAGCAGCTGAAACCGAAGAACCTTTCTGCCACCCTTTCGTTGTGGTATTGAGCTGAGTTTTGCTAAAGCAGAGGAACTCTGGAAACTATCAGGGATGATAGAAGTCAAGGGTGAGTCGAGCTCGTCGAGTTCATCATCACTGGCATATGATTTCTTGAGTATTGATGATCCACTTCTTTGGAGGAATCCAGTGCCAACCTCCCCCATGAAGGAATTGAGTGAAGCTGCTGGAGGGGGTGCATATACTGTAGGACTTGCCGCGCAAGGATAGCTGGTGATCGATTCTACAGAAGCAGCCGGGATATCCTTCATCAAGGAAAACAAAGTAAAGTTCAACAGATATCATCAGAAATAATCCAGCAACTGTATACTACCAGTAGCTATTTGTACAATCAAATGGTACTAAAAGAAGTAGTCCCCTATGTATAGACATTCCTTCAAGTTTTGTTAACATCTATGAAAATATTTGCTTGTCTAAGGAGAGGACCAACCTCAGAATCCAGAGACTCCAGGATGTTCAGCGGAATGGGGTCTGGAGAGAATTCATCTGGAACAAAATTGCTGAAAACCCTCTTGACCAGTGTCGCATCAAATGCTGGGCAAACCTTCAAACATGAAAACCAAGAAATATCAATAAAAATAAAATAAAAATAAACAAAGCACATTACATATAGAGAGTATTATATTTAAAAAAAAAAAAAAAAAAAAAAAATCTTGTTTAGTACTGACTTACCTCTTTTCTGATGGAAGCATCGGCTAGCATTCCAAATGGAAGCATCATCAGATCACTCAAAGCGTGGAGAAGACGGAATGCCTTGAAGGCTTTAGGTATCTTGTCATCAACAGCAATATTATCATCGACAGGTATGTCATCTTCTATGCCAAAGAGATCTGTAAGCCATCTGGACCAATTGCCAATCTACCATCAAGGAAAAATAATTATGAACCAGGAATTACCAGTGACTTGGCCTAAATGGAAACATGAGTATCAAGGTGAATTTTTAATTAAAATGATCATTTCTAGAATGTATGGTTTGAACTCTGAAGAGTGCTTATCCGAAAACCAACGGAAAGGAGGTTTAAAGATATTTTAAGAATTAAAAGAAACAAGGTGGTTTAAAATGCTTAGTGCGGGATGGATTTCACTTAAGGAAGAAGCCGTATTCTAGGACCGGAAAGAAATTATAGCATGGACTATTTAGAGGAATGCCAGGTTGCCTTCATTTTTATTCAAAAGTATCTGTTTTCATCATACTATTGGCAGGAAATGTTTCCATTCAATGCAGTATAAAATAAGGTTACAGAAAATTAATACTATCAGATCAGAGATAAAGATTGGCAAGCGACATTTATTTAAGAAAACAATTTCTTCTGTACTTACAGCATTTTTTAATTGCACCCCAGCTCCAAAACTTGATTTTCCAGCAGGTATAGGGAGAACCTTAGAATCAGTAATGGGATCAGACACAGGATCTGTTGGCATTTCTTCAGCAGATTCACGAAGAATGGCATTGAACATTGCCACATCCAGCCTACCAACTAACTGCTCCATTACCTAGAAAATGGGGGACTAAGTATTAACATGCTGTATTTAGCATCAATGTGCTTAATCACAGTACAGCAACAAAATAATGGACATCTGCATTCCTGGAGGAAAGAGCATAAGATCTCACTTCATATATGAAAATCACAGGACACTGTTAAATGTTACTTCATGTTTCAGCATACTTGTTTGACTCTGCTCATGTTTTAGTGGACATTTTGTGTGCATAGATGGGATTGGGTTGGACATACAGTGAAGAGGGTTTTATTTTCTTCCTTTTGTCCAGTGTTACCTAAGAGCTTGTTCTTGGGAGCTCTAGATAAAGGAGGGTTAGATTTATAGGAGATTATGTGGTGGAAATGTAAAGAAAGATTATCGGGAACTGTGAAAATTTGTTTTTGTGGAGAACAAGTGGTTGGTATTGATGTGATAAATTTTTTGTTTTGTATAAAGTTAGAGAGAACAAGCTCTGATATTATTTACCCGACACAACATTAGAGTGTATCCATGGTTAAAGAAGAAATGACTTAAAACTTTGAGCATTCTATCATTCTCTTATATCTGGGCATACCAGTCTTGCCAGCACAGACAAGCAGCCACATTCATGCCCTCCTGCTCGAATTGGACAAATCTGCCTTTCACAAGCATCTTTAAATGCCTTTTTCCATAATTCTGTAGATAAATTTCCCTGCTCGAGATCCCCCAAATTATGTCTTTTTCCATATGTTTTCTTTGTACCTGAGCCTGTAGTTCTACCACTACTTTTTGCAATTGTTGGCTGCATATGTGGAGATAAAAGTCTGTAGAGTACAAAAGAAGAATAAGCTCATTGTTAAACATGTATTTAACGAAGAAAAAGTACTAGAGAACAGAGAAACAACCTGCCACCAAACAGACTCGACAATTCGAGAAAAGATCCAAGATTCAACTTTTTCCAGTGCAATAATGAGCATCAATATATCCTCCCAGTCATCAGATTCTTCGCTTGATTTATTCTTCTCTTTCTCCACTCTAGAGTTATCAAGAAATCTAAAAGTTAATCCAGGTTCAGAGTCATTATTTTCTATGCCTCCATTAGAACGTGGCATTTCTGCAGCAGCCTGGCTAACAATGGCCCTCAACATTATTGAATTTGACAACCAGAAGGTCAACCTACAAAAATTTGTAGCTTGTTATGGAGTCATTATTAAAATGGAACAAACTATGCTACAGCTAATTGTTAATTCTGCACGGCAAGACTTGCTTCTTTAACTGCTGTGCAAATAGTGGAATAGAAATTTACCTTGGAACATCATTACCGCATGCTTTAGAAACCAAAACTAACCCAGACAAAACAGCTCTTGCCGCACTTGCCCGTTTAGCTTGGGATCCTTCTCTGCAAGCCTGAAGATAAAATCGGGAAAGCCGTCGAGCTGGAGCATGGACTTTATTACTAGAACTTGTGTGCTCGGTAATTACGGAATATAATCCGACCTCAACAGCAGCAGTTTCTCTCAGTTCTTCCTCCAGCATCTCAATTCTAGACTTCCATTCATTTTCACTTTCAGAAAGCTTATTTTTTGGTTCTTTCCTTTCAACTGCAGCATTGCCTTTCCGGTTATATTGAGAGTCTGAAATATCAAGATCTGATGGCTTTATCCCACTGGCATTACTGCCTACAAATCCATTCCCGTTAATAGAGCCATGTATTTGGACAGATTTAGCATGCTTTAACCGAGCATTATTTGAACTAGATCCCATGATTCCTGGTTCTTTCCTATTAGGAAGAAAAGTATCACTCCTCATTGTCACCTGCCTTATGCTATCATCTGCCACCAATTTGTCGCGTGAGAAACCAGATATCTCTTCCATGATCTTTTCGTCCTTTCCATTATTTACTTGATCTCTTTTTTCTCCACCATTCACCACATGAATATGTGCATCATTTATCAGTGTAGCTTCTTGTTCCACTTTCTTCTCTTGAGAGGCATGAGAGAGATTCATAGGGTTTGAGTTCAAAGCGGTCTGTGTAGAGTTATCAGATGACAAAAGTTTGGGGAAAGATCTATCAGAGGATTCGATCTCCTTCACAGACAGTTGAGTGATTTCACTAATTTTAGCTTTGCTTTTGGCAAAATCTTCATTGGCAAAATGGTTAACACTTCCAGTCTGAAGAGTTCCTAAGCGGTTGCTGGATTTCCCGTTTAAATCTTGGAAACCTATAAATGAGGGAGAAGATTTTATGGAAGGAGCCACAGGTTTCCTCTTGACAGATGTCATGCTTCTTTCAGGAAATTTGGATGTGGAAGTATAGTTTTGTATACGGTTTCCAGTGTCTAACGACAGATCAACCGATGGAGGCTTCCTGCTTGGCTCTTGAATAGGGTCAATCCCAGCATTTAGCAATCCAATTCCATTCTGCATTATAGATTTTTAATAGCAAATAGATATTATAATAATACAGTTACGCAAAAAGCAACTTCAATGGAATAGAGAACCTAAAACTTAACAAACTTCTAAATTCAATTGGCTATATCATGTGAACTAGATTACGTTATTTATTTAAAAAAAAGGAAAATTTGAACGCAGTTACTTTCTCATTTTGAGATGGTGAAGCTGCTGCAGCCTCAAAAGATGATGATGCAGTCCTTGATGAATGGGAGGAAGTATCATCATCAGTAAATGAGGCAATTTCCGATTCATTATCGTTGTCTAAGGATGCTGTCTTTGATAAGCGGCTAGGTGATGAATGTGAGCTATCCTTTTCAACTGGCTCCAAGCTAACAAACAAGGCCGGTTGCACAGAATTCTTGGAACTCTTCTTGAAATTTAAAGGAATGCTAATGCTTGAGATTTCTTCAAGTGCTCCATAATCAGAAAGATTTAATAAAGCCGTCCCCAGTAATTGTCCTTTACTGCTCTTGTCCTTTCGGGGCTCAAACAAGCTGAATTCTAAGTAGTTCTTAAGAAACTTATCATGGTCCTTCTTATCTTGGCGCAGAGTAATGGGAAGTGTAAAAGTCTCATTAAAGGAAATATTGGAATTCCCAGCAACAGAAATAAAGGATCCCGAATTTTTATCACCGTTTTGCCATTGAAGCAACACTGTTTGAACAGATCTCAGAGATTCTGATGGAGGCCAAGGTCTAATCTCATCTAAGTGCACTATGCAATCAACTTTAACATAAGCACCCTTTCTGTGTTTCTTCCTCAGCCCAAGAACCATAGCTTAACAAAAGTATCTCTCAATTGTTGCTAATACGCTTGATCAACTACAATCTAGTCAAGAAAGCCAAAAATTATTTTTTCCTCAAAAACAACATCATAAACTGAGACAAGTGCATGCATTAATACATGTATGCAGATAAAATATAGTAACTGAATGATACACCAAATGTACAGAGTCAACTATTCGAGTAGTTTCTTGTTATATGATCACTTGCAAATCCTAATCCAGACCAGAACTTGCAAACAGCTACATATGTATCATGTATGTCAGCAGGGGAGTACGGTTCATTATCATTTATCAATCATCCCTGACAAAATGTCGAAAACAGTCACAAAAGATGGACAAATGCAGTTCAGGAACAAAATTTCAACTCTTAATAAGCTAAACAGAGATGGCAAAATAGATCAAGCGATTTGATGACATCAACAAGTCATCTTAATCAGAACTAAATAACAACCTAAAAACTCCATTTTGACATTACCAAAAAATTAACCTACCACGACAGGAGTCCATTAAATAAAAATTAAAAATTGAGTAAAGAGATAAAACATCAATCAGACACAAAATGCAAAAAATTGCAGAATCAAAAACCCAAACACAGAAGTAATAAACACAATGTAATCACACTACAACAAACCACAAAATAAAAATTCAGTATCTTAACCTGGAAGGAAGATCAAATGCAACAGACTAACAAAACATAATTTTGCTATCAGCAATTCTTAAAAGACTTGTCTTTTTCTTCAACTGTGAAATCTTATTACTGAATGATTCATCCGCGGTTGTTTCTCAAGGAAATAAAGATGGGGAAAATGAGAGGTAAAGTGGAAACCGAAACAAAAGTCAGGAATGAAGGAAGAAGAAAGGACGAATTTTATGAGAGTGCACTGTGTGAATGGTGAGAAGTCCTTTAAACCTATACCTTTACCACGTCAAAAGTTGTGTATCGTTTATAATTAGATTGGTTTATAATATATTTTGAAATTTAAATTTTGAAGATATGTGGCTTAATTTAATTAGTTAAATTTTGAAAAATTGTTATTTGATGTGTTTTGAGGGTGATGTGTCAATGAAAGAATTTGACATGTGTCTTAAGTGTTTAAAATTCAAAATGTGTTATAAACCATTTAATTTATAATTAGATTGGTTTATAAGGCATAATATCCTATTTATTGCTTAATTTTCTTTTTCAGAAAATTCCAAAAAGAGCAGTTTTTTAATTTTAATTTTATTAATTTAATATACGGCCTTTTATTTATTATCATTAGTATTTTTTGGGGGACAGGGATATAGGGCATTTTATTTAATTATTATTGCGATTACCTGTCACCAAAAAAAACATAAAAGAAAAGAAAAAGAACGGTTAGAGTTATGGTTGGTTCAACCGTTCTATTTCAAGTATTCTAAAAAACTTCCTTGAACGGTGCATATACTCGAAAGTTAAATTTCACGTTTTGTCACATATTATATTTTATCACACATTAATTGCACTTTCATCACTCATTAGTACACCTAAACACATATATACTCAATATTTAACTTTGACAATTTTTCATGCACTGTGTTTTATTAACACACTAAATTTTTTCTTGAAAATTTTTAGAACCCTAAATTAGCAAGTAGCCACTCAGATACTTACTTTTAAATATCGATTGAAGTAACTTAAATGATTTGATCCATTATATTTACAAGTAGTAACACGTTTAACTTGAAAACTCCATACATCACTATGATCATTTGTATACAAGTGCTTGATATCTTATCTACACATGTATTTATCTATTACCACTAGCACCACTTATTATCACACATTTAACATAGTATATGTAATCATTCAAACAAGTCTAATAAATGGTTTAAATAAGTGTCGCATTGATTAGATACTTATATTTTAAGTGGGAGGTTACTCTCCTATTTACATGAATTTGTTGGAATACAAACATCAAATTTTATTTATTCAACTAGTAGCAAATAAATGTAGAGTGATGACGTTGAAGTAGCCACGTTTATGAGGAGGTTGGAATTGGATCCATCATAAATGTTCGAGACGGTACAATTATTTTTTTGTTAATTAATTAATAATGGTTCAATTCAACGTTTCCATATCCTCAAACTATTGTGTTAATGACAATGCACGTCATTGTCAAGGAAATTATGTCCATTCAACTCGGTCGACTAAAGCGCTTTTTGAGATCAAATCAAATGATTTCGCCTAGTTGCTGGTTTATTTCCTTAGGAGAAAATTTTATCATATTATCGGATAACGAGAAAGATTTTACTGCTGCAAGAAACCAACTTATTATTTAATCGGGACTTTTATACACACTTGTCTTGCTTTTTATTCATTTACCTGGAGTACTGAAATTTTCTCGAGTTTAGAAATAACTTGTTTAATCTTGATCTAAAGCACAATCTTTGGACACGAGTTAATGGTTATATATAATATATATATATATATATATATTTAGTACAAAGGGGGAAGGAGGCGGGGATTGTGGGGATTCGAACAGAAAAAATTCCAGTAAGGGGTTAAACCCTTAACTACATGTACTAACCCCTTGATCTCAGTTAATTGTTATAATTAATAGTGCTAGTTTCATTTAAAAAAGAAAGAAAAGAAACAGGAAAAAAGGAAGAAAAGATGGTACTACCGTAGTAGTAGTTTCTCACCCGCACATCCCTTTAATTGCAACTAATATGCACCCAATAAAACTTAAACAAGGGCCACAACCTAAATTACCATTAAAGGCGAACGCTAGAAATTGAAGAATAGAGGAAGCCAAAAACTTTAAAAAAAATTGAAAAAAACAAGACAAGAAAAGAAAATGCAATTACCATTCTCAGAGGCTTCACCAACACCAATCAAGATACACAGCAAGTGCTAGTCAATTGCTTCTAGTTACTCTTTCAATAAGATACCGATGTGACAGTTGATAACTTAAATGAATTTGATAAATGAAAGGGAGGCGAATTACTTCAACCCACACAATCATCAAGGAAACATCAAATCACTGTCGATAAATTTGTTATTGTAACAGCAGTTTATGCATCTTGCGTGAGATCGGATCAATAATGAGAATTGAGAAACCAGAATACAGGCCAGCAAAGAGCTCTAAATGCAAAGGCACGTAACGGTGAGTAGATCGGTACACCAAATGCACGAGTAATGAAACATACAGAGGTTCAAATTATTGGCTAAAATAGTTAAATAGACAAAGCGAACAAGGTTATTTCATGCGATTGACGTACACCTTTATGCAACCATAACAAAAGTCAATTTTCAGACAAATAAATAAAGAGAAAATCTTAATATAGCCATGTCTGGTACAATCACGAAACTGAACATGCTGCTTGTCCAAACGAAAGATATTTGGAGACATCTTCCGACTTTGTGGAAGTTTATTCAATATGATGTTTGCATTTCCCTACAAAAGCAGAATAACAATTTATGATGAGTTGATGACATGGGAAGTACTAGGTGAGGACATATATATGAAAGAAAAGGACATAATTGCACCTCCGTTAAGGGAATATTGGTGGCCTTCCATTCCAGAGATGATAATTATTTCTGGAAGTTGGATGGTTCAATAACAGACTAATGTTTGGCATGCAGATATTTTTCTACAAATTTCAGACTAATTATCTTTATCTAGTTGTCCAAATAACTTTGATCACACCAGCAAATCAAGAATTCCTCCAATTTTAAACATGAGAAGATGAAAGTGCAATGAAAAACCATGGGAAGATCAGTTACATGCTGCTAGTTTAGCAATAATGAATAGAGAAAGATGCCACATTTACTCAACGGGCTTAAGAAACCAAAGTTCAGAACTTTTTTTTACATAGAGCCTAAATCTGTCTGCTGCATATGAAACATACGAGAAAGGTTTCTTATACCAACCTGTATAAAACTATCAAGAAGCCGCAGCTTGCAATAACTCTCTCTCAGCATGCTCCCTGATTCTTCGCTCAAGCTCTGGTCGGAAGTGCCTGATAAGACCTTGAACTGGCCAAGCAGCAGCATCACCCAAGGCACAAATTGTATGCCCTTCAATCTGCTTTGTCACTTCCTGTAGCATGTCAATCTCCTCCAACTTTGCATTTCCTACCTTCAACCTCTCCATGATCATCCAGAGCCATCCTGTACCTTCTCTGCAAGGTGTACACTGACCACAACTCTCATGCTTGTAAAAGTAAGAGAGCCTTGCAATTGCATCTACAATATCTGTTGACTTATCCATCACAATTACAGCTGCAGTTCCCAAACCAGACTGTACAGCCTTAAGCGCATCAAAATCCATGAGCACATCCGCACATATGTGCTTGGGAAGTAAAGGAACAGATGAACCCCCTGGTATAATTGCAAGTAAATTGTCCCATCCACCACGAACACCACCGCAGTGTCTCTCGATAAGCTCTTTTAATGGTATACTCATCTCCTCTTCAACAGTGCAAGGCTTGTTTACATGGCCTGAGATGCAAAATAGTTTTGTACCAGAATTATTTTTCCTGCCAAAGCTAGCAAACCATTCTGGCCCACGCCTCAATATGGTGGGTGAAACAGCTACTGTTTCCACATTTGTAACGGTAGTGGGACAGCCATATAGACCTGCATTAGCTGGAAAAGGAGGCTTCAGCCTAGGTTTTCCTTGTTTCCCCTCAAGGCTCTCGAGAAGAGCTGTCTCTTCACCACAAATATATGCACCAGCACCAAAGTGGATATGTACATCAAAGTCATAGCCTGATCCACACGCATTCTTCCCCAATAAACCGGCCTCATAAGCTTCTCTCCTGGCCTTCTCAAGGTTTTTCCTTTCATTCACGTATTCTCCCCGGATGTAAATATATGCAGCTCTCGCCCTCATTCCTACTCCAGCAATTAGACAACCCTCTAGTAATTTGTGTGGATCATGACGCATTATTTCTCTATCTTTACACGTTCCAGGTTCACTTTCGTCAGCATTAACAACAAGGTATGAAGGACGGCCATCAGAAACCTTTGGCATGAAGGACCACTTAAGACCAGAAGCAAATCCGGCACCACCACGTCCACGGAGTCCAGATTTCTTTATTTCATTAACAATCCAATCAGCTCCCTTGAGTACTAGGTCTTTTGTTCTGTACCAGTCACCTCGTTTCATAGCACCTTTGAGAAAGGGATCATGCAACCCATATAAATTTGTGAAAATACGATCCTCATCTTTCAAGCCACCAAAGTGGGTTTTCTCTGGAGGTGGTGGAGGAGGTGGAGGCTGTTGTGTAGTAGAAGTAGTTGCAGCCTGAGTGCTGAAATATCTACCTGCTATGCCCCATTTCTCAGTTGGATGCCGAAATAAAGCAGCCCTTTGCAGAGAAAGTAACTTCTTTATAGGGGACTGTCAAAATGAAAAGAAAAAGAAATATATGAACTTCATGATTCCAGGCAAAAGAAATAGAGTTTACGTAATTCAAGGCTAATGCTTCTTTTTCTCCCAAAGAGGCAAACGGAGAAGATAAAATATTGCAAATATGTACAGAAGTCCTTAAAATCAGATCATGTAGACCGTAGATGGCCTTGAGGAGCAAAATGCGTCCACAATTGACAACATCACACTAGATATTAATGCTCAATAAAATGGCTCAAGTTTAGTGGCTGTGCTCCTGTTACCTATGCTGGCTTAAGATTTTAAAACATCAATAGTATGATTTTATCCTCGTCAAATTCAACCAGACAAAATATTACTTGATCAACAATTAATTTCAGAAGATGAAGGAGCTCGAACCAAAATTAATTTTTTTTCTTTTCACCTCCCAAAGAGTAGTGTTCGTCTAGAAGAATAATACTAACTATAACCTTATGCTCTCCATCAAGCTCAACTCTGAAATTAGAAACATAAATCCTGGAAAATGTACTTCGAGAACAGCTAGGTCTAAACAAAACTACAAAAGAATATAACTTTGCAACTCTGTTAACCAAGAGTATAGAAACAGCTAACAACCTGTGACATAAATAGAAATCCCACTCGAAACGATGAAAAAGTCTAAACGAAACTACAAAAGAACATAACTTTGCAAATTTGTTGCTCGATTTATGTAGGGGTGAAAAACGTAACTTCAGGGGTTTTGGGCAAATTTGCCACCTCATTTGGGTTTTTCCACCCTCAATTTATCCTTTTACATTTTCCCCCTCCATTCCGCAACCCCCCCTTCACATTGGAAGTGAACCCAAAGGTATAGAAACTGTTAACAACCTGTATCATAAAGAAATCCCACTCTAAAAACACGTCTAGTTTTTTTTTTATTAATTATTATTTTTTTTTATTATTTTTTTGTGGGGGGTGGGGGGTTTGGAATGGGAAAAGGAGAAGGAGAAAATGAGAGGGAACTGGGCACCACAGATCTCCCAAAAAATGGGTTTTTACGCCCTAACATTATTTTGCAGTGTTGGGGAAAACCCAAATTTGGGTTTTTGGGTTTTCCCCGTACATTAAACATGGAGTGAGACAGAAGGTTCATTTTTCTGTTATATAAGAAGAAGATGCTTCTAGTTTTCTTAAATATCACAATTATCCCGAGTAATGGTAAGTCCACACCAATCCAAGGACGTAATTTAGAACATTTCGCATAGTGAGTCTAAAATTACAGCTGATTCAGACAATGCTAGCAAGAAAAAACTAAAGCAAATGAAGCTTGAATACAGCAACTACCATGCTCCAGAGATTTTACCTTTCAGTATCAAATTTTCAGGTACAAGTGATAATCTTTGCTACATTCATTTGGAAATCCTAATAATCCAAGAGGACATGTCAACAATAGCTTCCGAAACTAAATGAAAACTATAGGAAGCTTATAAGTGCTAGGGTTTCAATCTGTCCTGTTAAAAAATTTCACGATCTGAGCCTCAACTGAAAGTATCAAACTTCATTGGTATGTAACAAATTAGGGCTTCGAGATTACAATCCAATAGATGAATAAATTAAAAACCCACTTCCCATTGGTTGCATTTTCAAGATCAAATTCCGCGAAACAGGTGCTTCCACCCGAATACACATAAACAGAGAAAAAAGGGGAAAAAAAAAATTTAAGTAATGTATTTGATTCAGACAGATAGAAAACGTAAAAAGCTGAAGCTCAACAAAAGATTGCAAGTTGTACCATTATAGCATGAAACGCACTGCGATCTACTGGCGATTCAACGGATCTTTTCCGGACTGGAAGTATAGTCGAAATGGCGAGTGAATAGGGAAAATGGGAAGCTGAATATTTTGGTAAATTGCACTCTTGGTATCTAAGATAGACACGTTTTAGCAAATTAACCCTCAATAAAGACCCGTGTGTTGTTCATAAGCCCAAATTTCAGCTCACTTCATAGCCCAGATATCCATACCGGCATTGGACCCAGTTAATTAAAAATTTGATTTTTGACGGCTGATCTTAATTGGAGTTTTTACAAAGGATGTCTTGAAAAATACAAATGTTTTTAACACAATTTTTAAAATTAAGATACATTAAGTTTTTTTGGGAAAAGTCAGGTGTTCTTACATTATGATATCACAATATTACAACGCAACAATCACAATTCGTCAAAACACCGAGTCACGTCAAAACAACTCGCCAAAACACCGATTCATAACAAACACAACTCGTCAAAACACGGTGTCACATAAAACACAACTTGCCAAAACATCGAGTCACAACAACACAACAATCACAATTTGCTAAAACATCGAGTCACATCAAAACAATTTTAACAAACACCGAGTCGCATCAAAACAACTCGTCAAAACACCGAATCATAACAAATACAACTAGCCAAAACGTTGTGTCACATCAAACAAAACTCGCCACAACACTGGCACACAACAAACAAAACGCGCTAAAACACTGAGTCACAATAACACAATAACTCGCCGAAACAACTATAACAAAACATCACAACAACCACACTATACTACACTACCAACTACCCACCCACTACCACCACTGTCAGTCACAAAGCACCGTCACAACTCGCCAAAAATACTACAATTTGCCCGAAATCACCCCCACAAAATATCACAACCACTACAGTTCCTGCCAAAAATATTACAACCACCGTAACCACCCACCAATCCCAACCAAAAGCACTCTAAAGTCTAAAGGCAGAGGCACAAGCAATACATGCAGCACTCGCAAGTCTTGTAGTAAAGGAAACAGCAACACAATGCAAACATGCTGCAAAATTATAACATTTTTAATAAAATCAAAAAATCAACTTAAAAAAGAGTTTAAATTGGAAAAAAGTAGTGATCATCGGGGTAGAAACCGAGAATAGAGTTTGCCCTTTTCTTCCTGGCATCTTTGAAAATCACCTATGTTATTTTTTACAAATACGGCGGCACCGGCGATGCAGCTGCTACAGAGAGAGTGGAGGTCGGGGTGCAGTGGTGGAGGTGCGCAACGGTTGCGATCGAGGTTTTGGGTTTGTGATTTTAGAGAGAGAAAAGGCTATGTAGGGGAAACCGGGACGGGACGGGAGGGGTGGGGAGGTTTCAAAAATTACCATTCCATACCTTATATTTTGGAGGAGGTGTTAAAAAGACCTTAATTCAATAATTTTTCCTTTTAAATATGCTTCTTCTTTTTTTTTTTTTTTTTTTTTTTTTCATTTTTTCTAGGTTTGGGCGTGGTTTAGTTTGATCGTGGTTTTAAAAAAACCAAATCAAACAAAAAACTAATGGTTTTTTGAAAAAATAACCATTCAATTATTTTGAAATATTAAAACCAAACCAAAACCAAACCATTTGATTTGGTTTGGTTTAGTTAGTTTAGTTATAGTTATATAACATTGTATTTTCAAAATTGAAAAATAGCAAGTATAACTTATTTGAGAGTTGAAACGGTAAGTTTGGTAAACAAAATAATATATAGTAAATTAATGCAATTCATTAAAGTTTCAACAAACTAAAAGAAGCGAATCTAAGTCTTTAGCGTTTAATGAAACAAACATGAACTCTTCTTATGTAAAAGCAATGACGTAAGTTGTCATTATCAAATTCCATCTTCAATCCTTCGTGGTGTCTAACTTTTGATTTCTTATGATTTGATTCCTTTAGACTTTAAAATCTAAATTCGGTTATGGGTTGGTTTTCGGTTTTTGGATCAAAACCATAACCAAACCATAACCCAATAGTTATTGGTTTTAATAACCAAAATCGTTTAGAATTTTTAAAAAACTGAACTAAACCGGACCAAACCGCTCGGTTATGGTTTGGTTCGGTTGGTTATGGTTATTTTGCCCAACTCTAATTTTTTCATTGCCAGGATTGGCGAAGAAGGTAACGGTGAATACATGGACATAGATATATATATATATATATATATATATATATATGGGTATGTAACGTAAAGTAGAGAAGCTCATTACAATTATATGCACGCCATGTGATCAGACATTGGATGTCATAAATAGCACTCATATGAATGTTATAATGAGAAATGCTATTTGTATATACAATATGTAAAAATTTTGTATATAAACCCCTTTCTTAATTTACTTAAATGTCTTTAGATTCATATTCCTTGAACTGATAACTTTTAGGGGTATGTGTACAAATTTTGTATTCTTTACATGTATAATTTCACGTTATAATTTCCAATTGTTGGGATATTCTTTGTATGTCACGTTATCATCTATGGTATTTGTTTGATTCTTTCTTTGTGAAGAAAAGGTATTGATTATTCTCTGTCTTTCTTCGTAAATGAATTTAATTCTCCACTAGGTGATAGCAATAGCCGAGCATTGTACCAAAAACAAATTGAACCTTGTAGGTAGAGCTATGTCATTTTTCTTTCCTTCGGCTGATTACTGCTAGCTAGAATTTGTTGGTGCCATCAATTGTTTTATTAAATGCATGTGGTTTCATTATATGTTGGTGTTAAACTTTTGAATTGTAATGCAATTCTATATTTTCTTGGTGCAAAATCTGTAGTTTGTTAATTACATAAATGTGAATTTTTATACGCAATGCAATTCTATCCGTATTGAATGCTTGATTTTATTTTCAAATTTGATGGATTTTCGTTGTATCGATATTGTTTATTAGTGGATTTATTCTTCTTTTTTTTTTTTAAAATTGGATTCATCAATTTCAGTTAAACTCCATTTCTACGGTGCACTTATGTTTTTGTATTAATATATTGTAAGGATTTGTAGTCTACTGTTTTCTCTAACATATTAGTGATTATCTATGTTCACTCAACTCATATCCTGGCATAAGTATGGGAATATAACCAGAAATACAATCTTTTGAAGTATAAGCAGAAACAGTGAATTTGTGATTTTTCGGTACATTTACTTCGTAAACAAATATATGTACTTATGTAGTGAATACCTTTACTTTCTATGTTGAATTAGTTCTTACGCTTATGACTTAAGAGCAACTCGAGCCAGCTCTTAGCTATCACTTATCATGGTTATTTAGCCTCTATTTCGTGAAAGTCATAAATTGATGATTAGATTGCTTAGATGTTTGTCTTACACTTTTTCTTCTTTTGTCCCCCAGCTGAATAATTTTCTCCGCATCTAATCTGAGTTTCACCAGTTTCGGATTTACTCCTTTAGGAAGATTAAATAACATGTTCCAAAAGATTGACGTGATTTATAAATTGGTAGGTTATGAGGAAATTGCAATATTTTGACCTTGGGAAGAGTGAAATATATGACAAAGTTTAATCTATCACATTTTCTGGGGCTTTATGCTTAAGGTTTATCATGTGCTAATTAGTTTGGGAACATAAAAATTATGTGAAACTGAAGAGAAGTTAAAAAAAAAATTGTTTGTCTAGTTTGTATTTCCTTTTCCCTGAATTCTGATTCTTCCGAGTGTTCAACTTGAAGTAAAAAGAAATTACAATTCACTTTGTGAATTATATTAGTTAGTGATTACTATTTTGACAGAAACAACCTGTTTAAGTTGAATTTTATGAGGAATTTGGCAAAACAAATATATATGAATTTTCTATCTGGTAGGCATTTTTCACATTGTCAAAATGGGTTCTACTCTTAGTTTTGGTTTATCAAAGAGAACACACCTCCTTCATCTTAAGGCGTGGGTTCTGGTAGCAATCTTTTTGGGGATTTTTTTTGTACGGGTTCTCCTGTTGTTTTCGTTCTATGTTTCGTGTAAGAAGTCTAGAAGGGTAATGATCAACTTTCCATTAACAATATCCCAGGTGTATCTAAGGAAATCAAAGAGATATGGGTTGAACAACACTCCGCCAATCACTTTAACAATGATAGGGGGATATCTTCACAGCTGAGGACATAAATGAAAAAGATAAAGATAAGCTTTTGGCCCATTTTATTTTAATGATGATACGGCAAAGAATGATGATACTAGCCGTCAATCTAGCTCATTTAATTATTTTCACATCCCATATATGTCGCTTCCTTGCTAGCAAGAATAACCGACCTTTCACACCTTGGTTGGGGCCACTGGTTTACCCTAACGGATTTAGAAAATGTGACGAAGAGGGATTGCCAACTAATAGCTATCAACTATGTTTTAAGGGATTTGTAATGGGAAATTGAATCCTGAAAAGGTTTTCATGGCATCCGTTGACCATTAACATTTAGTACTTGAGTTCGTATAATGTATTTTCATTACGCCATGTTTGTAATTGGTTGTTGGAAATGTACCATTCAAAGTTTTCCAGTTATAATAACTTTAATAAATTATTATTGATGCAAAATTTTTAGCAGCAGTTGATTGATGAGTCTATCTACTTTTGTATAAAAATAAAGATACATTTGCAACTAAATTACGTGCAACGCACGTACCTACCCTAGTAATTTCATACATTTGGCACCATAAATAATGCCATTTGCATTGCGTGGAAACTGAGGTGCATCTGGGCGTTTCACCAGCAAACTGAACCGGTGAACGTTCATTTCTAGATCATCCTTGTAATGCACGTTGTTATATCTTAGGTCATACTGACCCATGACCATGAGTACATTGCCCGAGTCATTCAGATACTATAATGGCATGCTTCTATTACATTAGCCATCTACGAATTGCATATATTTCCAAATTCTGCTCACTTCATTACTTTTGACATCATTACGTACGGTCACTTACATTAAACAAGAATCAGTGAGCCTGTTGCATTGCAGTTGCTCAGTTCTAAGCATAGTTATTAAATCCTGTTTGGCCCGGTCTGGTCAATTTGGAAACCGGTGAACTGGCTAGTGAGCCGGGCTGGGTGATAATATGTGACCGGTGTGCAACTAACCCAGTCAGTCACAGAATAACCGGTCAAAATCCGCTCGAACCAGGCAGAGGTTGGAGGGCCTCTGGCCCAGCTTGTAAACCTGGTTTTACTACCTACAATATTGTTTGAAAAAAAGAAAGACAATTGCAATCATCAAGAATCAACCCACGCTTCCTACATACAATAAATCACAACCAAACCACTTTATCGCATTAGAATTTGGTGTTCAAGAACAAATAACTTGTTAAAAGGTTCGAGCCAAATTAAGCCAAATGCTCGTGGTAAATTTTTTTAATTTGATTTTGACTACTATATTAGTAGAAGTAACATTATAATAATAATGCCTAGTAAATACAAATACTTAAACAATGATAAAAATTTAAAACTCTTAATACACAAAAGACACCTGCATACACGCATATTAGCGAAGTTCATGAACTATATCTTTAAATTAATTTAATAATAACATTGATGAAAGGTGAAATGTATTTTTATGTTTTAATCGCTTTATTATCAAACATCAAACAAAATTTTCACGTGAAGTATAAAATGTGGTAGTGAAATATTTGTTGTTAAATGTTATTTTTATTATCAGAGGAAAAATTTTGGTTTATCATTGACCTACCGGTTCAATTAGTGACTCGATGGTTGAACCAGTCAATAGCGGAGTCGGGTTTGACAACTATGGTTTTAAATGAAAAGGACGTGCACTTCCACTCACCTAAACCGTATATATAGTCGATTAAAATATTACTAATTATTTACCCTATATTATTGTCATTTTCTGTTTGCACTTGTCTTTATAAAAAACCATTGTGATTAAGTTGGTGTCCCATTTTCATTTTATTGATGAAAAATGGAAAATGCAATGTGTATCTTTTCTTTTTATTTATTATTACATAAAAGGGTAAATTTCACATACGGTCTTAAATCATTGCATATTGTATTCGTTGAGTCTCATTTTTTCCCCACTATTAACATCGATTTTTCTATAGAGTCAATTGGATACTATCTTATAGTATCTAATGGATTATATGACAGGATCTCATTGGACACATCGAATAACTTATCCCCTAATGTATTCAATGAGATCCTGCCACATAATCTTTTGGATACCATTTTCCATAGAATGCGTGCTACTAACATTTTATAAATTCACACCTAAGATCAATGTCATTGTACCTTAATTCGATTTTACTAACTCCATTTGATTTATACTAAACTTTAGTTGGTCCAATGTGTAATTTGCATATTTTTCATGTAACTCCCCGCCCCTCTAAAATATAATATTTAATTTTGCACAAGGGAGTAGAATGATTTACCCTGATAAAATCGGTATGGCACAGTGTATGTTAGTCACACCTTCCTTAAACTTTCAATACTCCACACAATCTACAGTATAAAGCAAATACGTGAGTCATAAATACTCAGTAAACATAGTAATATGCATGACAACTTGATGATATCTAATAAATGAAGTGACACTTCTACATACAACCAAACATACAGAGCCACACTCTCTTGTATAAAACACTGCATGAGCTTATCATAAATATGACCTGTCAATATATATCGCGTTGATGCCTTATTTCTAAGGATTTACCATGCCTGACCATTGCCAAAAACTTATCATTATCAATAGACAACACATGACCATATCAATATATGACGACTGGCCCCCCAATACCGTGTACAATACATATAAGTTTTCGGGCCCCAACATTACGTCCAGTATATGTACTTGGACAGTCAGCCGCCGAGCCCCCAAGACTCATGTGGGGTACACTTTTCCAAGTGATATATCTACCAGGACAATTATATAGGCAGTGCATTAATGAAGACCTCACACAATCATCCATTGCATTATCAACACTCAACTCAACACTTTTTTTGTGACTGATAACATCATGACATAC
>CAVNYN010287764.1:0-37137 GCA_963692815.1 Nyctanthes arbor-tristis | reverse complement strand
TCATGGCTAAAAAATTAATACGCCAATGCAAGCCAGCCATAATTTTACAACCTAACAGTTAATTTGACAGACGATGCTTATTCCCCTTGTGTAACATCTCCCTCTTAACATGAACACTAGGCAAATCTGCAATAGCCAGGTAAAAAGGTCTGTGATCTAAGTTAAGACAAACTTCTAACTAGCGACCTAATATTTGACCATGACTAGAACAAGCTTTTAGTCAGCGCTCAAGTAGAAGACTTCTCGCTCATGACTGAACAAGCTTTTAGTCAGCGCTCAAGTAAAACACGACGCTCTTCCGATCTCGATCTAAGTTAGAACAAGCTTCTAACTAGTGACCTAACACTTGACCATGACTAGAACAAGCTTTTAGTCAGTGCTCAAGCAAAAGACTTCGCTCTCATGACTAGAACAAGTTTTTAGTCAGCGCTTAAGTGAATGGCTTTACTCTCATGACTAGAAGGAGTTTTTAGTCAGCGCTCAAGTAGAAAACTTCGTGCTCATAACTAGAACAAGCTTTTAGTCATTGTTCAAGTAAAAATGTTTGCGATCTAAGTTAGAACAAGCTTCTAACTGGCGACCTAACACTTGACCATGACTAGAACAAGCTTTTCGTTAGCGCTCAAGTAAAAAGGTCTGCGATCTAAGTAAGAACAAGCTTCTAACTAGCGACCTAACACTTGACTGTGACTAGAACAAGTTTTTAGTTAGCGCTCAAGTAGAAGACTTCGCGCTCATGACTAAAACAAGCTTTTAGTCAGTGCTCAAGTAAAAACGTCTGCGATCTAAGTTAGAACAAGCTTCTAACTAGCAACCCAACACTTGATCATGATTAGAATAAGCTTTTAGTCAGCGCTCAAGTAAAAGGGTCTGCGATCTAAGGTAGAACAAGCTTCTAACTAGCGACTTAACACTTGACCATGACTAGAACAAGCTTTTAATTAGCGCTCAAGTAAAAAGGTCTGTGATCTAAGTAAGAACAAGCTTCTAACTAGTGACCTAACACTTGACCATGACTAGAACAAGCTTTTAGCCAATTCTCAAATATAAGATTTCGGGCTCATAACTATAACAAACTTTGGTCTGTGCTCAAGTAAACAGCTTCGCACTCAACGACTAGAGCGAGCTTTTAGTCAGCGTCCAAGTAAAAAGGCCTGCGACCTAAGTTAGAACAAGTTTCTCACTAGCGACCTAATACTTGACCATGACTAGAACATGCTCATAGTTAGCGCTAAAGTAAAAGGTTTCTTACTCACAGCTCGGGCAAGTTGCTAAAAGTCCTAACTTGAACAAGTCAAAGCAAACCGCCAGTCAGACAGGCCCACTCGGACAAATCCTTGACCTATATGCCAACATGTTGGAGACTTGAGACCAGAATGAGCTTTTCGATAAAGCGTCGTAACGTTTGGTGTAAGATATGTTTGTCCTGGACGAATGGGCATAAGCGAAGATGAGTTCTCCACTAAACAAGAATGACGTACAGTGCGTTGTTTTGACCAAATGTAAATGAGCTAACACTGGAAGAAATTTTCATTGTATTCATCAAAGATTACAAAAGGCAAAAAAAAAAAAAAAACTAGGGTACAAAAACTTTTAGGCTTGACCCTTAGAGGATGAGATCACGTTCCCTCTAGCTAGAACAACGGTCTCAATCCGTCTGGCTGAAGAAGTCCTTAGCACGCTCATTATCAGTAGCAGGGATCTCCATTTCTTCTCTGACAAGAGCAGGCACCTCAGCTGGGGCAGGAACTCCTGATTGAGATATGATCTCAACATTTTCCTCTTTTTCATCAGAGCTTACATAGCCGCACTCTTTTTTTATTTTGGCGACCTGCTCTTTGGGGAAGGCTAAGTCACACTCAGGATGCTTCCTCACAATCTCCCCAAGGATCTCCTTTTCCGTTTCGTAGTAAAGACCAGTGTTAGCTCTCTTGAACTCCTCAGAGGCCTTGTATTTTCGTAACTGCCTCCCGGTATCCAACAAGCTCACTGGCGACAGCTTTTCTCTTAGTCTCTATCAGGACCTGCTCATGGCTTGACCTCTCCATCACTAGCTGAGTTTCAAGGTCCTCATACTTCTTCTTTCAAGCCTCCATTTAGTCTGTAGGTCAGCCGACTCCCCCTTGGAGACATGGAGTTCTTGCTTTTTCTCCCTAAGAGCCAATTCAACCTACTCTTTTGCCTTGCTGACCTCAACCGCTTGGCTAGAGAGCTTCCTATTCTTCCCAAGGAAATGCCCGATACAGGCCATAGCATGTTCATCCAAGATAGTAGATTGTGCTTGCATCACCGCGCTAGCCTGCAGGAGCTCGGCCATCGTTGAGTTAGCCGCAAAGCCTTCCCACTTCCTAGACCAGCCTCACACCATAATACTCATGGCATATGTAATAGGCCCAGGTATCCCTGGGATGCTGGTAGAAAAGGGCTTCCTGGCCAAGTTAAACTTGAGCAGCGCCTTCGGTCTTTTGCCAATGAACTTCTCTATTTCAGCCTGGTGAGTTTCGTCCACTGGGAGATAAAGATCTTTACCTAGAAAATTAATGGGTCCCTTAGCAGGTCACTCCTCATGGGGTGCAAGAGGTGCAGGAGCAGCGGGGAAAAGAATGGCCATGGGCTCTCAGATGGCCAACTGTCTTTTGCCAGGTCACTCTATGGCAATTGCAGCATCAACTATCATAGGCCTTTTTTCAGCGGCCTTATCCTACCTCAATTTCTTTTCTCCTCCTGCCTCCTCAAAGCCTTAGCGAGCTGCTCGGTAGTCCTCATCTCTTCGGCTTTATCACGTGTTGCTTTCTTTTTCTCCCACACTGCTCTCTTCCTTTCGGCTCTCAAATAGCCCGTCTTTGGCCCTTGGAAAGGTACTTCTTCCCTGGAAATGAGCAAGTATCAGAGCACTATAAAATATCCAAAATGTAGATCATCAATGTGCAAGGAAAATAGCATATGGTTACTCGGGTTCCTGGAAATATGCTCGGTCCTGGGAACAGACAGGCTGGTGCTTATCAGAAAATCCCCGTCTGTCAGATCTGTGACATGACAATGGTATTCCGGTATCTAGGCTATGATCTCTGCTCACTACTAGAATAGCAGAGATAATGCTCGACCTTGCTTGATACCTAACAAAAAAGAAAACATAGTTAAGTGTCAGTCTCTTAGCTTGCAAAAGAAGTTCTATTGAAAATATGCTTACTAGGTTCCATATAGCTCGTGGAGATGTTAATGTCCTCGTCACCTAGACTCAGTGGGCTCCTCTACTCGCCCCCACCCAGAACTAACTTTCTTTCCAGCTAGGGCCGGATTCAGACGCCCCTTTTACAGGTTTTCCCAGAGATTGAAGGTCCCAGCCTTAGATCGTATTGTTATTTGAAACCACCCTCCCCGGAGGGCGAGGCCCTCAGCACGTAGTACAAGTTAAAGTCCTTTAGACTGAGATATCCCTATCCTTTGTGTTGCCATAGAGCAAGGATCCCAATGACAGTCCTCCATCTCGTAGAAGTAATTTGAGAGGGGGCAATCTCGAGGACCTCAACAGCCTAGTAACAGGTCACAGAAGTGGAATGTGAAAGCGGGCCTCAAACATCTGAGTGCTCACTGCCACACACCCACTGGGGGTATAATGAGCCCGTTCCTTTTCATATGGGACCCAAAGTGTGATGCGATCAAGAACACGATAATCCTGCCTTATCACACGTAGGTCATTTTCTTTTACTTTTGAAGGAATATGTTTGCACACCCACGGCCGGTCTTTATCGTGAATTACTGCCACTGGAGGCCTTCCACTAGAACTCACCTCCTCCTCATCATCTTCCTCTTCACTCTCATTATCCATCCAATCAAATTGGACCTCCGGCGCTAGTGTCTGCTACAGCATCGCCCCTGTCGTGTCCTCGTCCGTGGACCACTCTATGTCTACTGCTACCTCCTCACCTACACCACTCACAAGAAAAAAACCTCTCTCTACCTTCCATTTCATGAAATTCCCTCCAATACTAGAGATTACTCAGGGTTTCCGACAGGTTTGCAGAAAAATTCCCTATAAAACAGGAGGAAAAGATTATTACCTTGGCACTAAGACTATCTCGGAGCCTTCTAAGACTATCTTGGAGCCTCGAAGAATACTGGGAAGGGATTAATAGGTATCAAGGAAGCCTGAAGAGAATAGCAATATAAGTCTCCTAGATACTGATTACAAAGCAAGACAATATAAAGGGGGCAGAGGGGTATAAATAGAATTCGAGGGAAGATATAAGGGCAACAGCCGCATGGGACAATAGGAAATGAAAAGGCAAGATTCAGAGTAATGATTATTACCTTTAAGTCCCTTGAACATGACATTCCATCAGTTGGTGAACACGTGGCAAAGAACGCCACCTCAACCTTTTTCGAAATTCAAAGAGTTAGATTTCAGGCGGCAAAAAGTTCCAAGAGAATCACCAACTAGCCTTCCAAGCCGCTAACCCTGAGCTCAAGGAATAGCGACCTTGAGGGGGCATTTTGTAGCACCAGCTCATAAAAGTCAGCAAAGGTCAAAGGTCAACGAAGGTCAACAAGTATAGGGTCTTGAAAGTAGGCCTTAAGTGCCTCACCTAACCCAACAACCTGGCGACCTAACGACTAGAAGACCTACAGACCTGATTCAACGACGCTCCTACAGTCCAGGGCATCTAGGTACCAAGACAGTGAGCTTGTAGCACCTAGATGTAATGCCGCGACCTAGTGAGCAAGCCAACTGGATAACAACATGGGAACCCATGTGAGAAATCTTATAACTTATGACTGATGGGACTCCAGCATTAAATGCGAAACGATGGTTACCTACCCCATGTATGGCTTAAGCAGCCATTAATCAAAAAGTGAAGGATTATTCTCAGCTAATCTGACACTTACATCATTCTTGTGGGTCCGACATTAAATATATGTAATCATTATTCCCATGCAAATAAACAAGTGTACACAATAAATAGAGGCAAACAGAAAGGAGAAGGGGTTCGACACCCAAATCTCATTCTTCTTGTCTCCAATACATTTATAGTCTTCTATGTATTACAAACATTCCTTGTCTTTTTACATTTATTGCTTATATTGATTCAAATACGAATTTTCGGCGAATACAAATCTCGTTTGTTGAGTCAAAAGCTAAATTTGACATTAACAATAACAATAAAAGATTTCAACAAAAACAAATATAAATTGAAGTAGTTAGTATTCATTAAATATACATTAATAATTAATAATTTAGAAAAGAACAGATAAAAAAGTCAAACATATAGGTGACGTTATTCAGTTTAATCCAGTTAAAATCTGTTGTGTTTTGCACTCCTCTGTTTTTCATAATATTCTAAATTTGATGAAAATTCTCCTAAGTTCTAGAATCAACCTACAAATTTGACAATAATATCAAATAAAACCTAAATTTGAATCTCCCAAGCTAAATTACCCAAAACCCCAAGAATGTGGATTTGTTTAGGAAAAGATAAGGAAGATACATTTCAAGAAAAGATAATTATGAAAAGATAAGGAAGATGCAATGAAGTAGATAATTTAGGGAAAAATAAATAAATATATATATTTTTTTTCACAGATGACAACATTAGTGATATCATCAGAATCCTTGTAAAGCCAAACCACTGATAGGAAAAATGATATCCGACAAACTTATTTTATTACTACTACTAGAATTACCACCCCTTGCATTACATGGGAATTGTAAGTGTAATAATGAAATAATTCAACAGTAACATGTAAAACTTAAAGTAGGTGTTGTTCATAAATCATAAATTAAAAAAATGAAAAGTTGCCTTGAAGACACATGCAACCTAAAAATAAGCAATATAGAAATTACACCCAAAAAATCAGAATAAGCCAGCTACATAAGGACAAAGGAAAGTCATTTCAGCAGATAATTTTGATAGCCTGCGTAAAAAAAATGCTAAAAAAATCAGCAGTTAAACATTTGTATCTCATATAAGATATGAATAACAGGTAAGACAATCATTCTATAAACACTTATGTATATTAAATTATTATAAGAAGGTGCATGATTAGTGTCAAAATTTGCATCTTTGATATATGATTTATAAGGCAATATACGTTCATTTGATAGTAATCCAACCATTTTGTTGAGGCAAATCGATTTTCATGCTACAAGTTTATTTTGTATGAATACATGTCTTAAAAATGTAATTAATTAAAGTACGTATTCATATGCATATTGGCAAGTATTGTACATGAAAAAATGGCACTTATTGATGTATTTTTATGTTGCAAGTGTCGGAAGTTCATGGCGCAAGTTGATCAAGATAAGTCGGGATGTTCAACAATTATGTCGACTGTGGGCAAGTGTCAAAGAAATTGTGATAAATTGAGTTCTAGATATCTGAAGAAGATGATTCAAGTTGGATTGGAAAGATAACTTAAATATATACCAAATCATCTCATATGAACAGGTTCAAATTCGGCTCCCAAAGTTGTCAAAAGTCATCATAAAGTTCCAAGTTGTGTTCTTATCATGATAAGGTGTTGACTAGTCTTACAGCCTTCACAATTTTGATCATATCTAGAGTTATAGATATTGGATTGGTGTGATTCAAGTTGAAAAATGAATTCAAGAGATCTATCTACGATTTTCATCTTTATCACTTTCCCAAATTCCGAATGTAAGTCGACCAAAAAGACAGCCAAGAGGAGAGAACCAGAGCAGTTTGACAGTCAAACTTTCTGTCTGTACAGCTGTTGGTTTTTCGTGGATATGTCGAGCTATAGTTATCCAAATCCTTTGATTCTTACTCCATTAGAAATCCAAGTTGAAGACCTAAATATCATATGTTATCATCCAATTCTGAATTTGGACGAAAGAGCCTCAAAAATCGCCTACAATTTGAACATTGATGCATTCACCTGATGGCTGCTGGACAAGTGGGCAGTGCTGACTATTTTGGACATATCTCGGCCTACAAAATTCCAATTGGCCTGAAATGTTTTCTATCGCATTTCTAACTCATTTATACAGAACTTCTGTTTTGGTGACAAGTCCAAATTCAATGAATCAATAAAACACAGCTCCAACTTACATCAGATTTGCTGGAGCCAGCCTGGCAGGAGGAAAGTTGCAAGAAGAAAGTTATCCGATTTTATCTATATAAAGAGCATTCTTGTGGTCATTCGAAAGAGGAATTTTTGGGAGAGAGAAAAATACGTAGGAGGAGAAGGAGGCCGAAAGTCCGAAAGACCGATTTTGGGACGACCAAACGCTAGATGTGAAAGATAACTTCTCCTATTCGGTTCTTTATTCCTATCTCATGTATATTTAATTTTTATTGTTACCTAGGTGAATGATGAAACCATGTTAGTTACATAACTCTCTATTTTCTTATTGATTCCAAATATTATGTACTCTAAACGTCCATGATTCCGGTTTCATCAATGATAAATTATGCTTTCATCTCTAATATCAAGTATTATTGATTGTTGGAAAATTTATCTATGCTTGGTTTTGAAAGTTCAAAACGTAGTTTTATTTGACTACTTGTGATTCATTAAGTTATTTACATGTAGTGCTTTGTGAATTACATACTTGAAGCGAAAGGGGATCTACATTAGATTAGTTATATTTTGAGCTTAACGATAAATTACTTGCGGTGATAAAAGATTGATTTCTTATTATTACTCAAATATTGGAATCAATACAAGATATGGATTATTTACTATACATTGGTGGAACACGCAACATTGGTAATGTTTATCCTTTGAATTGGTTCATAAATGTTCTTGTTTTTACTAATTTATATTTTACTTATCAAATCTTGAAATCATTTGAAGCTAGGTTGGAGTTAAATCTAATTCAAATTCATTAAGTTGTTCCATATTTATAGCAATCCTCGTGGGATCGGCCTCGTTACTCACGTTTCTATATTTCATTCGATTCGTGCGCTTGCGAGTATTTAAAATTTACACAATAGTGCATTTTAAAGACGTAAAATAAAATTGTCTACAATTTAAAGAAAGTTAAAATTTGTCAAAGAATCATTGGTAGTCAAGTAAAATTTTACATAGTCTGTGATTTGAAGACTAACACATATATTAACCAATACAACTTTGATGTCAATATACCTAATAAGTTGATTGATACATGTTCCTAAGAAAACTCCTCCAACGATCTACAAAAAGGCAAAGGTAATTACTGTATTAAAAAAATTGAAGAATGTAAAGTATTGATTAAGTACGTAGAATTGTATGTATATGTAAAGAAGTATTTAAATTACTTACCTAGTTAAATTCACCAAAATTAATTTATATTCCTGAAAGCCTCTTTGTAGATCGGCATTTACTGTAGAATTTGTTGGCCAACCTTCATGGTCACGAATCAAATCTTTAATCCGTTTCTATTTATAACCCTCGAAATTCCAACATAAAAATGTCCATGGGTGAAAACGGGTCATTTAAGAAAAATTCTAACATTTGTCAAAGATTGACCCTAACTTCTATTAATTGTCATCGCATAGGAAACCATCACTGGAAATTGTCTTCTTTGGAAAGTAAAAGGTAGCCTGATAACGAAAGGAGTTAAGGACATCTTTGGAATGTAGAATTTGTACCCGGTATTTAATCCAGACAAAATTTTGGCTTCAAGAGATCGGAAGAGCGTCGTGTAATTATGAGCCTTGTACCATTACATTAACCGGAGAAGTGATCAATATTTCTCATCAACATTACCAGAACATCTAATAGCGCTCAAAAATTCAAGAGTATGGAGATCCGGCATCAAATCACCTTCAAAATCTGATCTAGCTGTGGTGTTAGAGCTTAAGTATGTTTTCAACTCAGATGGTGTATGTGAAACCATATAATCATTTATTGATTCCACAACATCAATGGTTGGTGCAAGTATAGCACGTCCATGCAAATAAGAAGAACGGTCATCATCTGCTATAAAATCCTTATATGTGCTTTTAACAATTGATGCAACTAGATGTCTAGAATTACGGATCAAAAGATCATTTGGTATCTCTATGGTTGCATGCTCTTCATTATCTTCAACTATGGTTCCCTCAACAACGCTAAGGATCCAATCAGAAAACTCTTTCAATTGACTATGATCATCTCCATCAACACTTTGAAGTCTCATATTTTTGGTCAACTTTAAGATTTTACAATGATCCCATAGATATGATGAATTAAAATATGCATGCACAATATCCTGCTTAGAGCCTTTTGGAATTACTGGTAAAATTTATCTGAAATCACCTCCAAAAATAATGGTTTTTCCACCAAAGAGTTGTTCCATACTTAATGGGTTTTGAAACCAAAAAATATCTTGCATGGTCCTAACAAGTGTCTCAAATCAATATTTATTCATCATAGGAGCCTCATCCCAAATAGTTAGTTCTATTTTTTCTATCAGCTTTGCTAATAGGCTTCCTTGTTTTATGTTGCAAGTAGAGTCTTCATATCATTTAGAGGAATAGCAAACCTGCAATGAGCTATTCTTCCTCAAGGAAGAAGTAAAGATGCTATGCCACTGAATGCTACATTAAAACAATATCTCCTTTTGACCTAAGGGTAGCAGACAATGTTTTCCACACAAAAGTTTTTCCTGTTCCGCCTTATCCATATAAGAAAAAGATACCACCATGCTTAGAATGGACAGCATCCAAAATTGTATTATAAACACTATGCTATTCATCTCTCAATTTTGAAACCAACTGAATGTGTTCTTTAGCCAAAGCCTTTTTATCATATTGCAATTCCTCATTAATCAGGCTATTCTTAATATATAAAAAGAAAGCATCTTCATAAAAGGCATAGAATCATAATCACGTAAACTTTTACCCCTCTTCCAGAGTAACTTTTCTATTTCCACCAGGCAGTAATTCTTTATCTGTTCCTTTGTTAACTGGAGATTTGAATAATTTTAAAAGAGGAAAATTAAATTGTAGGAAAAAATTTTTAGAAGATTAAAATAGATAGAAATATGAGACAAATAAGTTGTAAACATAAAAAAATAAAAATGAGATTGACGTTAAAAATTAGTACTGGTTGGTGTGAAACTTTACGATGATTGTAAAGAATATAATCAGATAGATACACCCAACATTTCTCCCAAGAAATATCAGGCTTGGCAAAGCTATCACATAATAGCAGTGTTACAAAAAGATTTCGTAACGAAATAGTAGAACCCCATTGACTTGTCTCAACTATGCCATCATTATACTCTTTGTCATCATCAAGAAACCCACGAGCATAGCATTCATCTCTAAATGTGTCATATTGAGTTCCACCAACGTTTTTCAAATCTTCATAGCTGGTAGGCCCACAAACTACATTCAAAAGAGTTCTCAAGTAGTATTTCTCTCCTAACCCAAGACGAAGAAAATATAATCTTCCAACGGACACACCATGCTGCCTTGGCACCCCTTCCCTATCTTTCTACTTCCAATTAAATTTAGTAGAAAATTCAACATATGTCAGATTTCTACCTTCAGGGTACTTTTTATTTGCTTCAAAAAACTTAATAATTTTACTCTCATTCATGGATGACTTAAAAACAACATCATCAATAGTTTCACCTTCATTATAAAGTACAGTCTGCTCTTCTTGAAGATGAGAACTCAGTCGTTCAATAGTAGTGTCTCTATAATGGATATTAAATCCAAATATCCGCCATGCAGGCTCACATGCTGAAATATAACAATAGTCATAATACATATCTATTTCATCAACAATTTTTCAAGTCACCATCTGCAGCACTTTAGAACGACACAGTAATCCTATCATGGCCTTTATTGATGTATTTGAATAGATATTTGGTTGCACTAGTCTGATCACACCAATCAACATTGATATGTGCTCCATATTTTAACAGCAAATAATGATTGTATGGAATCCTATACTTGTTATCGAGCTTAATTCCATTCTTATCAACAGTTCTTTCATTATTCTGACGCATATAGACTGGAAATCCACTATTATCTATAGAAGTATGTTGTACAAACATTTTTGGAAAATGTTTTTGCGCAACGACTATTAAGCATGCACGGAGATTTTTTATTCAAATGTCCACATGGTCTGTGAATCATTAAATCTCAAACATGATTATAATATCTTGGTTTAGTCTTCTCATCTGGAATCTCAGCTGATATAACTTTGTCAATTTCAAATGCAACAGAAGACTTTGATTTTTTATCGAGGAAGAGCAATATGTGTGCATGACGCAAACCCCGTTTTTGAAACTCTACAGGATATATAACTGGAAAAATAGATATTTAATAATGTCAGTGAATATAAAAAAATTTAGAAAAAATTGTAGATAAATAAAATTAAGGCATTGTTATCATCTGTCTTAACTTTACCAAAGACTCTATTGCTTTTCAAATCTTTGATAACATGATCAAGCTTTACTTTGAAGATTCTGCAAAGTATAGCTGGACGGTCTTCTGGCCTTAAACAAGGCCAAAAGACATGTAAATGTGATAAACAGATCTGGATAGCCAGCCCATCTACATATGGCCATCGCATTTTGATAATTTTGCATCATATAACAAGCACTACCGGTAAAACGTGTCGGTAAAACTACCCGCTTCCCGAACTTCGTAGTGTTTATCTCACCACATTCATCTGCATTGGTCATACCTTTGTACAATACACATCTTAATTCAATTTGATGTGACAAAATGTATGCCAAGCGATACTACTCCATCATTATATAACCATCAATAACAAACTGCTAGAAACGTTTTCTAGATGATAAAATATATGAAGATTTATGATCTCTTTCCTCAAGTCTAAAATTAAAGAATTCTTTCATTCTAACTTTTTTCCTTCCAGTAATAGAAGATGATTCTGCTCAGTTTAATTCCACATTTGCCCTATACCCATCTTGTCCAAATGGGAATAGCAGCGGGTATTGAAGGCCAAGATAGGATGGATGGAGCTCACTGATTTGTTGGAGATCTCCATAACTCGTTTCCAAAATAATGTCACAATCAGCTCAATTTTCATCAAAATCACCATCAATTATCACAGCAATTTCCTTTGCTTGAGGTTCATTATGTGTCCTTCCATCTTTCCCCCTGGCTCCTATAAGCCTTAATCGCACTTTATCAGTATTAGGCTTATTAAATCTATCTCGAGTCACCCTGAATGATTGTACATGTGCATTATTTTTATCAAGCATATCCTTCAACTTAGCAACAATATCAAGTTGAAGATTATTCAGGAAAATAAATTAATTGAAGCATAGAGAATGATATTTTTATTAAAAAGAACACTTAAATAAATTAAATATAAATATTGAAGATCAACAAAAAATTTACCTCACAGCATGCATTCTTTTAAAAATCTAATGTTCCGTGTCGATGATTTACATCTACGAAAACTTTGCCCCATAACCTTTAGGGGGCAACAAACTTCCAATACTATGATGATTCTAACCATTAATTTTGAAAATGGTAGGTGTTCTACCTTTGTTGATATCCTTATCAATCTTTCCATTCATAGAAGTAAAAGCAAACATCATGTTGTAAGAACAGCTGTTTATTTGAAAGTGCTTACTTTTCTGATCAGTCCTAAATATGAGATTATTCAGAACTTTAGGAGGATCCTTCATCAAAGGAAGTATAACCTTCCCTTGATTGCAACTCAAAGAAAACTTAGGACTTTTAGGTTTCCATTGTTTTTCCACTCTCTCATCATACCAGAAAATAGCACCGCTATGCTGACATGCATACTGAGGATGCCCGATGTCATAATAATCTGATTAAATAATAAAGACATAGTTGGAGTACAAAAATTAAAACATTAATGACTGCCCCAAATACTAAACGACGTAATACATAAATAAAATAAACTAACTTAATACCACTACTTAAATGGCTTATTTTATTTCAACAAACAATTATACAGTTGAAGATCACTTTATTCACAACAATACAAATCTAATGTCAAATAAAAATCTTTTAGTAAAAAATCTAATGTCAAGTATTTTGTAAAGTCAAATATTAAATAATAAGTCAATAATATACAATTGTCGGCATAAGATGATAAATAAAAAGTACCTTCATATGGCATCTGTGTAAACTCATGTCATCACCTGAAAAAATATATTTAAAAAAACAAAATAAGTAGATGCAAACATATTATAAGAAATAATATAGTTGATTATATATTAAGACATACCATCAGATAAGTAGTAATCTTCAGCTTCGCTACTCGATAAATCAATAAAAATATCCTCCAAATTGACAGCTAAAATGATAAAGTAATATTGTAAAGTATTATTACGTATAATTAAAAAAATTAATACATAAAAAGATGTGTGGTGTATATGTGAATCTTAATACTCACCATCATTAGTATAAACATCATCAATTCTATCAGTGTTACTATTACTTGGTCATGCCTCATTGAAACTTCTGTTTGAAAATATTCGAACTGTACACCCATTGAAAAGAGCTAGTTGAGATTTAGTAAAGGGCGACATAGATTGTCTATGATAGAAGATCAAAACCAACTGAGGAGGAAAACATTCTCTTAAGTTTAAATTCAAAGAAATATTAATTCAAAGAAATACATATAAACTCTTTAGATCACTTAGCATTATATTGCTAAGAAAGTCAATGAATAATATTCACCTTAGTCACACCTACACGGCTGCCGGCAAGATTATCAAACTGGGAATAATTATTCTTCATGATGGAGCCAATAATTGAAGATCAGAAACACTGGTTGCGTGCATGCGATAATGGGTGTAATGAAAGTGTGAGACTTTTTAAGAAAATCAGAAGAATATATGTTTAATTAGGTTTGTCGTCAATTTCGTGGAGTATATTCGGCGGGCATGTTCGGCGGGCATTAAAATACACACTTAATCATATTTTTATAAAATATTTATAGATAGCTTTGACCTCAAGTAATAATTGAAGTAATAATTAAAAATTAAAATAAATAACGTTGACCTCAAATATTAGATGTCGTAATTAAAGTAATAACCCAATTAATTAAATGTTACTACTTGGCGTAAAGTTCAAATAAAATCTTCTCAATAAACATGAATATAATGAGCAATATTATAAAAAGTGTAATGCATGGAAAAACGTTAAGGTCATGCTTTGAGATTAAGCACTTTTAAGTGCACAAACACGTGATAAACATGAATTATGCGAGCTTTCAAGAACACACATACAATCTAGAGTTAATTATCAGAAATGCCATTGAAATTTTCAAAACATGATATCATATACCACTATACTTTAAAACGCATCTCAAATTGTCATAACCCTTTCAAAAGTTATGTCACCTTCCATTGTACTTTAAAAATTATCTCGATTACCATCAAACTTATCAAAATATTACTTGAAAACATGTCGTTTAATTATATCATAGATTAATGATTGGAAGTGTTACATATTAAAATGCGTTTTTTATGTTTTTATTTTGTTATTTTTTAATTTGAGTACTAATTAAGTAACCAATGTGGTATGTTTCTTTTAAGTTTGATATTGAGTGGATTAAGTTTTAAAACAATTTGAATAAAAGATTGACCGATCGTGCTTACAATTTGATAATGTTAAAAGTAGATTGTTTTTTTAAATCCAATTACAGTTTAATCATTTTTTTTAATCCAATTACATATCTATATGTGTGTGCGCACGGGGGCCAACTGCTATATTTTTATTATTGTAAGTTTTTTATAAATATATATATATATTGGGGGTGGACGTCCGAAGTGAAAAATCGAATCGAACCGGACTGAACCGATTCAAACCAGTTCGGTTCAGTTTTTTTACGGTCCAAAGATAGCCAAACTGACTCGGACCAGTTCGGTCTGCCGGTTTGGCTAGCCAAACCAGTCTGAACGGCCTAAACTGAAAGGGATAGAACCGGTTCGATTAAAACTGATTAAACCGGCTTCTTTTTATTTAAATGGAAACGTGTTTTCATAGGGAAGGCATAGTCAATAGTCAATATCTCATATTATCAAAATAGCATCTAATTTACAATTCAAAATCAAGGAAAAATCAAATCAAATTTGAAATCCTAATTTGGTTGTTGGCTACTGACTTCCCCTCCTCCTTTCGTCCGCTGCTGCTGCCGCCTTCTTCCACCACTGCTGCCACTGACCAACGCGGCTGCTGCTAACCAACACTGCTTCCTCCCTTCCGCCGCCGCCGCCCTTCCAGTTAATATGCCTCAGTCTCCACCGCTAACTACTTGCCACTGCCACCAATGCTAACCACCTACCACCGCCGCAGTCTCTTTCTTTCTTTCATTTTTTCTTCAATTTTCTGTAAACTTTGATTATATTATCTAAGACCCCATCTCTCTCTTGACTCTCTCTATGTTGCTGGTGATTGGTAAGTGGCGGCTGATGTTAATTGTTAGGGTTACAACTTGCAAGGTTTTATGGTTTTCAATCTGGGCCCAAATTGGGCCAGATTTATGTTTCAAGGAAAAAAAAGAAAAAGAAAAATGACGGCCGAAACCTCCAACCGACCCGACTCATTCCAGGTCAGTTTGGGTCAATTTCTAGCCTTAGCCAGGCTCGGGTTGGAAAACTCAAACCCGATTTCTAGTCGGATAGCTTTCAGCTGAATATTTATTCAAATGAAATATTTTTCTCGTGTTGGTCAATTGACTCACAACACAAAAATTTAGAATTATACACAATCGGATGTATTTTAACCTTTGTGAACTTATAAATTACCAAGTATACAGCCTGGCCACATCTTACAATCGTGCAGTCTGCCTAATCAAGTTAACTATGTACAGCAGCCGATAGGACCGTAAAACTGCTAAACCAAAGTCATGCAAACAACTGTCTTTCCCAGTGTTCATTGCATTGGTTTATTGTAGGTAATAAACATCTTGAAGATAATAAAATCTCCATGGAATAATGCAATTCAACAAACTCAATTAAAAAAAATACAGATTACCTAAAGCTCAAGATAAAAAAATAAAACATACAAAAAAATGGCTCAAGTAGAAGTCCAAGCTAAACCAGGAAAAAATGAGTTGGATGAAATATTCAAAGTTCTGCACCAAGTAATGGCCTTTCAAGTTTTCCGTGTTACTAGGACAAATTTATGTCGCCCACATCTTATTTCAACAAACTGTAGACAACCCAATAAAACAATAAAGAAGAAATAAAGCAAGCTTAAGTAGAGGAAAAGAAAAAGTGAGTAATAATAAAGAACAATAAAAAAGCAGGGTAAAGTATCAATAATGAAATTGGTAAAGGAAAGAAGATATACCTGTATATCTAATCCCATATATCATAACATTCCATCTATCATAAGAGGTTGATAATGTATCGAGACAAAAGTAAATTAAAAATATAAAATGCAGCCGTATCTTATAAACTGCTATTCTTAAAACTAAAATTATAACCACCAACAATCAACTTATAATAAATAAAACAATCAATACCACCAATCAAGTTATAAACACCAGCACCAGTCATCACAATACCATCAATCAAATTATAAACATCACCATCAATCATCACATGACCAATAATAAAATTGACGATCAACAATAATAAAACCAAAACCAACAATCAACTTATATCCAACAAATCATTAACGAAATGTAGAGCTCATTCCAACAAAGCATATAAGTAGCACATCAACAAATGATGTGTTTTAAAAGCTATCCATGTGGTAGCAGCAAATGTCAACAATCATCACACCATCACTATGACAACATAAATCTAAATATCCAAGTTATCTGAACAATGCCCCAAAAAAAAAAAAAAAAGGCCCAACAGTATAAAATACTAAAAATGATTGCAATGCTTATTAAGTTCATAAGTGCTTTTTAAATAGTATTTAATGCCATCAGGGCTTCTCCTTTTTTATCACCCTGCGCCTCTTATTCACTGAACTTTGCACAAATGACCCGTGGGCATTCCCATCATCATCTAGAGTCGTTCTCTTCAATGGAGTGGCAAGGTTAATAGCTTCATTGTCATCTGGGAAAAAATCTACATTCTGACAATTAAAAGATAAAATGTTGTGAAAAATTCATAAGTTAAATTATAAAATTTTAAAAAACACAGATAACATGCATTAAAAATAAGTTGTACGTTTCATTCGGCAGCAACAGGTTTATCAAAGAGCTACTCAAGATCAAATTCCAAATCCGATTCCTGGAAAAAAATTTAGAATCCTTGTTGCTATTACATGATTTATAGAAAACATTACATGGGATTAATTGTAAGAAACCATGCTCAGAGTCAACAAGTTCGCCGGGTGCAAAATGCTCAAGCAGACTTTAGTTTTCTGTTACCCAGATAACAGAGTAAACCTTATCAGTTATCACTATTACTTTTAATATTTTCAGGTTTGATATCTACTCTAAATAGTACACGCCTCCCAACCAACTCCATTAGCTCCTTCGGGTAAGGACCATTAGCACTCGATTCCTTGAAAAATTAGAATTCTAAAAACAACCCACTACATATTACAAAATCATATCATCAACAAATCTATGAAGAAAAAATATAAATACCTTTGCATGTAGTATACGCATTTCACTAGCAGGCTTGTGAAGCAGAAATTGACAACCTCTATCCCATAGAAGGAGACTTGCATAACGATTCTCATGCTTAACAGAAACCTTTATCATATATCTATACACCACATCCGCAAAAGACGCATTGCAGATTGTACACATGTAACCCCTGCCCTTAGAAGTAGCCTTCTTCAAGCAGTCCTTAGTTGCACACCCCAAGTATGACCAGTTTTTTTATATGACATAATTAATAGTTACAATGACCCAAATGGGCCCAGTCTATAAGCAGAAAAGAAACAATTATACTGAACATAAAAAAATCATGAATGATAAACAAAAATAAAACCCTTATATAATTTCAGCATGAATAAACATAAAGATCATACCTTTGTAATGTTAGAAGCTGGTCAACTGTTTTAATGCTAGATGGATGAACACCATCGCGAAACGTTTTAACAGAAGAGGATGACAGTTGACTATATCTATCAGTAGAAACATTGTCTTGCTCAAGAACTCTAATTGCACAGTCTTCGTTAAACATGCCAAATTTATAAAAAAAAAAAAAAAAGGGAAAAAAGGAAAAATTTTATGGCGGAAAAGGGCCGACCTAGTACGGAAGTCTTCAATATCCAGAATATGTTCATTAATTATCAAATAAGTGACATGATAAGACTTTGATAGCTTAACTTCACCATCTGCATTTCCACCAAAAAATAAATGTCAAATATTTGGAAATTTAAACTATATACCTCAAATGAGAAAGGAAAAAAAATTATATAAAAATTAACATATTTTCCCCAAGTAAACTTGAGTCTGCACATTTGAAGAATAATAACGACCGGTCCATTGCTCGGGGTCTTTACGAACTGGTAAAGTTTGTCAGCATAATCGTTCCACAAAGTACATTTGAGTTGCTTTTTCCTATTACATTACATGATACATTATTAATGTGTACAGTTAACACAGCAATCTGGACAATCTAAAAATTTAGTTCATATGAATAAACATACTCCAAATCTTCCAAGAAAAACTATATCGATCGTCTAGTTGTTCGTGAAGATGTATTCATTTTAACATCATTCAGAATCACCACCCCAATAACATCTACATCACAGTTTATTCAATAAATTAGAACGACAAACATATTTTAAAATATAAAAAATATACAAATAAAGAAATATTTAATTACCAATAAGATTTGCACCGTCAACAGTAGGGTAACTGCAAGATATCACTAAACCTCATAAAGTTGTATATGCTCTTTGCAAATTGCAGGGACAGGTCAAGTTCACGTTCTAATATTTGGGTCTTCGGCTTAAAAAAAGCCTACATCTGTGATTTGCAGGCTTGTAATCCATGTCATTTTGTTTGATCTTCAAAGTTAACCATAGCATAAAGATGTAGTTCTTCAATTTTATTTTCAAACTCAGAATCAGTTCTTTTTCAGCCGTACGCTTGGATCCTCACATCCTATCAAAAACATAAATATAAGGAAAGTATAGATGAAAATCAATCCACCTTTACTAAAAATCATAAAAGGTAACAAATTTAACACACTTGAACATCTAAAAGAACAATGAAAAGATATAATTATATCTATCAACAAACATCCATACAAAGTTACTTAATGTACTAAGTAAGAAATCTAATAATATCTTACCCCTGGTTCTCGAAGGCACATACATTATTATCAAATACATTGCATGGTTCTGGAAGGCAAATACATTATTATGTTTAGAATTGCATATTTGATATCCATTATTGACTGTTATGCAGTGTCTTTATACAACATTCAAGAAGTTGGCTTTGCTGTAGAAAATAGAGTCAATGGAATGGTGTGGAAGCTTATTTCCCATAACTTACCAACATCTTTGAATATTATAATATAATATTATATTACATTATATCCAAAAGAACAATTTTAAATGCCGAAACATGGCATTTAAACTAATTCCGTCATTAGGCTATTTCTTAGCCAAAAGTTTTGATGAACATCTCCTAAAGTCGAATGTTGTATTTTCAGTATTTGCACGGGTAGAGTTTCAATTGTCTTATTTATTGCTAACTAATTATTCAAGGTCACTACATAAACAACTCTCTTGCAGTGTATTTAATTATTCAAGGTCACAGCCACTGTTAGCTTATTTAATTATTCAATTGTCTTATTTATTGCTAACTAATTGTTCAAGGTCACTACGTAAACAACTCTCTTGCAGTGTATTTAATTATTCAAGGTCACAGCCACTGTTAGCTTTTTGCATGTCCATGAACTTTTATGAAAAATTACTTTTACCTTTTAAAATCATAGGTTGCAGTTAATTAGCAATATTATTCAAGAAAAAAAAAAGTCGAATTAGGACCAAATACAGCTGGTTTATCATCTTCCTCGAGGAATGAATACATGTAGATATCTTAATATGGTATTAACTTGAGAACTGTACAGTGTAACTTCACCAAGTTTTCCCAATAATGATTATATATATTTAAGCCTGCAGAACATCCTCATATGAATTGGCAAAGGAATATATATTCAAGATAGAATAATCCCATTTGATTAGAACAAATATTAAATGGAATGAATATCGAAAACTGGCACAAGTAACTATATCAAAACCATCCATTACATGTATGATAAATTCATAAAGATTTATATGTGCATTCAAAGATATATATCTATCATCAAACACCCATAAAAAGTTACTAAACATATTAAGCAAGACAACTAATAATATAGATGACTACTAAGTACCGTTTGGTCCATTAAAACCATCTCTAATGAAAGAATCATATTTTCATCCCATGAGGCAGCAGCGAACCATTTCCGAACAACCCTCACAAGGAAAGCTATCTTCTTGTCAAATTCATCGGTGATGGCATCCAACCCACACAAAATCAAAGACATTGTAGAATAAGAAACTTGTTAGAATAAGAAACTTATTGAGAGCAAGATTAGAAATGGAAAAAATTGGAGCTGTAAACCTCGTATTTATATGGATTGGGGGAGAAGCTAACCTATAGGAGTAAGATTCCAGCCGAAGCACGCCTCTACAAACACCGCATAATCGTCAAAGAAAGCCCAAATTACCAAAGGAATGTTAAAAGATTGGGGAACTTTCAAAAAATATATGAGATAACAATCAATTTAGATAAGGTAAGAAGATTGATTTGATTTGATTTCTCCAGCAATTGATCTGAGAAAAGGATCGATACTACTCTAGAATAAGCAAGAACGTTCGAAGAAAAAGCTGAGCCCAAAGCAAGAGTGCTGGAAGAAAAAGCTGAGCGCAATAAAGCTGTAATAAAACCTGAGGCCAATAAAGCTTTAAAAAACGTGAGCCCAATAAAGCTGAAAAAAGGGCCTGGACAAAACAAAATAAATAAAAGAATAAATAATCAATGACATCATAATAACATCATCAAATACCTTATAGTGCCAGAAAAGTGGCAGGCAAGTTGGTGCCAAACACTTTGTTCTCATTATATATATATATATATATATATTTATATTTAATTATTATTACTATTAGTCTTTCACACGTGCGTTACACGGGAAGAATAATTTCAAAAAATACAGATCGGATAAGAAGTTGAACAGTTACTCACCGTCAAATTTACATCAATAGCCGATAATAAAAAAAATTGTAAAAACTCATAATTATATATAATTGCTAAAAGAATAGAAATGAACACACTAAAATAAAAAGGAATATAAAAAACTCTAATAAACTAATCTAAACTATCGAAAACTTCTGATGAAATCAAAATAAGAAAAGTTTAAACTTTGAAACTCGTAAATGAGGTTTATAAGTTTTCCAATTTTTTTTCTTTAATTTCGTTTTATCGTAGGTGTTCCCTTTTTGCACAATCTAGATTAGTGAGTTAACTCTGCCTTGACAAAATTTGTACATTGGCAAAAATACACTAATCTCAAATTGTTCTATATTCAGAAGACTTCCAATAAGAAACCTGATTATGGAGATCAATAGTGGCTGAGTTTTAATTTCTTTAACAATTTTTTTTTTAAATCTTTGGTTTTATGCATGGCGAGCAGCAACATCAAATTTTTGTAAACAATAATTAAAAAAATTAATGCAATTGGAGCAATAGTAAGGAATTAAAAAAGTTGTTGCAATTGGAACAATAGTAAGAAACAATACCTAAAACGTAATAATACCCCGTAACAACCGTGTCACAATGTACGGATATATATAATGGTTACACTCGTACAATGCACAAAAGTGTTACATAAACTGTCATAATTTAGAGATAATTTGATCCAACTTTATGATTCCATGCAATCTACTATGTATAATGATAGTGATAATGATAATAATATTTATTAATAATAATAATTGAAAAGTGGCATTTAATACTAAAAAAGTAAAATCATTGAATTTGATTCTATTAGTAACATTTTTCAATATGCTTATTCAATTTGATTCTTATTAGTTAAGATTTTTCCATAACTACATAAAAAACCCGGAAAGTAAGTAAACATTTCGAACACATAAATAATGGTGAAAAAAATGAATATTAAGAAATAGGAGCTAATTCCATTAACATACAAATATAGCATCCAAATAAAACACTAAAAGAAAACCAAACCACATTTAATGCAATACACAATATTTGAGCTTGTTTATCAACCTAACTACATCTCACTTAAAATCAATGTCATAATCTAAGTACGTATTTCTTTCCTCCATAAGTATGATAGAACTCATACAGTCTACTATATCTAATCACTTATCAGACTTTGAAAAATATCATTTTGAAGTTCATAGCAAAGAAAACGCCCAACATGTGTACAATTAAGCAATTTTGCATAAGGGATGTTACATGTTTTTATCACTACTCAATATACCCCTGAGTAACCGATACATGAGACTGGTAAACCAATCTAGAACCACGTTGCTCCATAGCTAATAAATAAATGGTAGTCAATCTAACAAAACCAACTCAAGAGAGAGTTAATTTACTATAACAGAGTTAATCAATCTATAAATAGTAAAAAAAGAAACATGATCATCCAACAAAACAAACTCAAGAGAGATTACTTCTTCTGGGTTCCATTTACCATATACCCTCCAAAAACGAAGAACTCAAACAACAAAAGTAGCCTTCTTGCTGAGCTCGTCATTCACTTCTTTGAGGTACCCTAATTTAAGAGACATAATAATAGTTTGAAAAGGAAACCAAGAATTGAAGACGAAATCCTGGCAAAATTGTAAGAGGTAAATAAAAGTTTTATTCCTATTCTGTTGTGCCTAAAAACAATACCATAATGGCCTATATATAATATCTTAAAGAGATAAGATGAAGAGTCACAGTGTGCTAAGTAAGGAAAATTCAAAAATTAGGGAAATTTTAATTGTATATGATCTATAACTCTGAACAATGCTTCAAATTCATGCCAAATTAAATGCTTTGAACAATGTATAGATATATCTTCCCGTAGATATAGAGTCCTAGAGAAAGACAAATGCAGATGAGTAAAAATTAGAATAATAAGAAATCATATATAAATTGAATATAAATCACGAAGGTTTGTAAAGGAAGCAAGTTTTTATAAAAATCATGAAAGTTATTTTAATATTTATTTTTTAATTATAAATAATGAGAAATACAATCAGAATAAATGATAAAATGCACATATAGAGTCCAGTAGATATAGAGTACTAGAGAAAGACAAATGCAGATGAATAAAAATCAAAATAATAAAAAAATGATAAAATGCAGATATCTATATATACTTAAAAGCAAGATAGCTTTCATTTCATTTTTTCTCGCCCAATGAAAAATCAAGATACTAAAAAAATCCGGATATCTCATCTTGGCCTTTGATTTATTATACTAATCTTGGTCATCGATTTCTATTTTACTTTTCAATTTTATTTACCTTTTTAATTTATTACCAATTTATAGATTCTCTTTTTATCTTTCATTTCCCTTTTTTTTTCATTTCCCTTTTTTATATTATCACTAAATTTTTTAATTTTTAATTTCAGTCACCAAATCAGATTTTATTTTATCTAAAAATATCTCTCTTTCTTTATCCACATTTTCCTTCTTTCTTCTAATATATATATATATATATATACATACTTAAAAGCAAGATAGTTTTCATTTCACTTTTTCCCGCCCAAACACATTAGCTAAATCGGGATATCTCATCTTGGCCCTTGATTTATTATACTAATCTTGGCCATCGATTTCTATTTTACTTTTCAATTTTTTTTACTTTTTTAATTTATTACCAATTTATAGATTCTCTTTTTATCTTTCATTTCCCTTTTTTTTTCATTTCCCTTTTTTATATTATCACTAAATTTTTTAATTTTTAATTTCAGTCACCAAATCAGATTTTATTTTATCTAAAAATATCTCTCTTTCTTTATCCACATTTTCCTTCTTTCTTCTAATATATATATATATATATATACATACTTAAAAGCAAGATAGTTTTCATTTCACTTTTTCCCGCCCAAACACATTAGCTAAATCGGGATATCTCATCTTGGCCCTTGATTTATTATACTAATCTTGGCCATCGATTTCTATTTTACTTTTCAATTTTTTTTACTTTTTTAATTTATTACCAATTTATAGATTCTCTTTTTATCTTTCATTTCCCTTTTTTTTTCATTTCCCTTTTTTATATTATCACTAAATTTTTTAATTTTTAATTTCAATCACCAAATCAGATTTTATTTTATCTAAAAATATCTCTCTTTATTTATCCACATTTTCCTTCTTTCTTCTAATCTATATATATATATATATATATATATATATACTTAAAAGCAAGATAGTTTTCATTTCACTTTTTCCCGCCCAAACACATTAGCTAAATCGGGATATCTCATCTTGGCCTTTGATTTATTATACTAATCTTGGCCATCGATTTCTATTTTACTTTTCAATTTTATTTACCTTTTTAATTTATTACCAATCTATAGATTTCCTTTTTATCTTTCATTTTCCTTTTTTTTCATTTCCCTTTTTTATATTATCACTAAATTTTTCAATTTTTAATTCCAGTCACCAAATTAGATTTCATTTTATCTAAAAATATCTCTCTTTCTTTATCCACATTTTCCTTCTTTCTTCTAATAGAAATCATTCTATCAAAGAACTTTCTCAAATATCTCTCATTCTACATTTAAACTTTTCACTCCTTATCTTGAGCAATTTTTTTCAATCGATTTTGTTAATTTTTTGTTATAATTTATCTCACACCATCGGATAACTTCTGGATTGGATTCAATATTCGCCAATGTTTAGAAAATCACATATGTCATCAAATCAGAAAAGTTAACAGTTCAAGGTACTCAGACTGATTTTAATTAAATAATTGAAAATAATTAATTTTTATCTAAAATAATATTAAAATTTTATTCATTTATAAGAGCCATTGAAAATATAACTTTGGACATAGAAAGGGAATCTCACATTGGTTATTTATTGAAAAAATTGAGAATGCACACTTATATTAAACTACTTGGATAAGGCTTCATAATAGAGGCCTTAACTTGCGGGCCTTGAGCTTCCAAAAAGTTCAAAAATTTAATGGATCATTATTGAAAAAAAGTTTATTGTGAATCAATGAACTGTATCTATCTTTATTTAACACCATCATATTGTTTTCCAGATTGATTTCAGCATTTGGAAATATTCAAGAAATCAGACCGGTCATCAAACCGGAAAACTAGCAGCTCAGGGTCATCGACCTATTTTAATTAAATAATTGAAATAAATTAATATTTATCTAAAATAATGTGGAAATAAAACATTCGATTTTATAACTTTTTGATCTTTACCTTTTGAAAAATGTTGAAATTTTATTAGTAATTCAATTGACGAGAAAATATTTTCTTTTTAAGTAAATTCCATGTTTGTAATCAAATGCACTCTAAATTTAAACTTTCCAAATCATAGTTGTATAAAAAATAATTAAGTATATTGCTTTACTCTTGTAATTGTAAGAGCAATGACGACGTGCATTTTACTAATTCACTTTCTTTCGATTCCTAACATGCAATGCGTATTGACAAAATATTTACTCTCACCCACAACTTATCAAAATTTTTAAACATCGATTCGTAGCAAACCTCATTTGAGATAGATTAAAATAAACTATTTGATAGTCACGTGAAACTTAATCCTTAAACACGACCTTGTTATAGAATCAAATTCAACACGATTGTCCAACCTAGTATATTTACTGGGAAGTATATCAATGTCATCTATAATCACAGCCCCGCAAGTCGTAACGGTTAAAATAAATCGGTTGCTCCAATTAATTGTAATGATTAAAAAAAAAAAAAATCATGAGTTTATATGTCACGCCCCCAATTTTAACAATAGCGAAAGCAGTCAAACGCGTATATCAAGTCCAAAATCGAGGGCGAGACTTTACAAATACGATTCAATGGTGTTGACACTTTCGTTGCGCACTCTGATAATTAAATATTCTGTGGCTTACCCACAATGAAACATCGGCTACGTACCGAATTTTCGATCACATACATATATCTTCTCCACTTCTAGGACGATCCGGCTACAAAGATTCATAATTCAATACCTACAGAGTTATAGAATATGGGGGTTGAGTACAAAAGTACCCAGTAAATAACAACATATATTGGCCTACGCAAAACAATATAAAAGAAAGAACTTTTATACACAAAGGAGGTCATTTACAAAGATACAAAGATATGAAACTCAGACACATCACTAGTTTAGCCTCTACCCATAAGTCATACTATTCAATAACAATTCAGAATGGCCAAGACCACATAGCAAGACCATAATATCATAAAGTAATTCAAATATCAGAGCGGAACAGGTATATAGCGTCACTAGCGATGACCGAGAGCAAAAACCAATCATTTATCTAAAGTAATGATGCACCGTCAATCATCAAAGACCAAATACAATTAAAGAAAAACACAAGTTCCAAAATAAATAGTGTCAAAAGAGAGAGCTAAGAGATAGAAAAGGATATAGCCAAAGACATGCATTACTCACCTCAATACTGTAGATGGAAAAGTGCCTTTAAAATCTTAGTATTTCTCACTTCAAAGTCATTCTTTAGGTTGTACCCTTTCTATAAATGATAAGGAGCTGTTTTCAGGGACAAAACTAGGGTTTTGATAGGTTTTGAGGGGTGTTTTTGTTGCCCCAAATAGTGGTGGACGAATTTTGCTATAATTTGGGATAGGATGGGGGTTTTGGAGATGTTTGGTAAGTTTCTATACCTTTTTTATAATTTGCGGGATTTAACCATTTTTAATTCACATTTGAGTTCCATCAATCATAAGGCGACACTTGGCGTGACATATACTGTACACTTGCCGTGAATTTGTCTGAGAAGTCCTTCCACTTTGCATCATCTTTCAATTAAGTTACCGCTTTTTAGTTTATGTCAATTAGGTCACTACACTTTAATTTATGTCAATTAGGAACCAAATTCTTTCTTTAACGTCAATTGAATACCAATCTTTTAAATTTTCAAGAAATTTTACAATGATATTAAAGTAATTCTTTCAAAACAATAAATATGTTACTTACTTTAATTTGTAGAAATTTCCAAGATGTTACATTATATATATCATGGAGTTTAAATAGTGGGCGGTGTGAAGTTCTCTATCTCTCTCTCTCTCTCTCTCTCTCTATATATATATATATATAAATATATATATTACAAAGGGATTGTAAGGGAGGATAATCGAACTTTTTATCAAGAGTTTGTGAGATAAATAGGATTGTACTAAACTACATGGGTCTTGGCCTTTTATTTGCATGTTTTGGCCATGAGAACTTTTTTCCTTGGACATTTGATAAACAAGGAGACGTAGTTGGAGACTTCAATCCTCCAACCCCCAATTACATGTAGTCACATGACAGTTTCCACTATACAAAGGGAGATGTAAGCTTTTCATAGCCAGACCAGAAAAGACAATGCATGGCTTGGGAGATTGATTTTGATTAGAGGCTGTGGGCCGTTGAGGAACGCATGGAGGTAGAGGATTGGAATATAACTAAACTAAACGGGAGACTTGGAGTTTCGTACGGGAGAGGAAAATGAATTTTTGGTTTTATAAAAGTTCATTAGGAAACTGAATGAACAGTGTTAAGGGGGGCATTTATGATACTCTAAGAGTACTAAGTACATACTTTTAAAAAAAATTGAGTACTAAGTACAATTTTTTTTTCTTTTTGAAATGAAGAGTACTAAGATTTTTTTTTTTTTTTTGAAATGAAGAGTACCAAGCACTTAGTACTCGACCCTTAAATTGTGCTTATATTTAACGCATCTATTTCAAGTAAACATTATTTTCATCCCCGCAAAAATAGCATTTGTTCTCACAGAAAAATTAAAAAAAGGAAAAAAAATCACTTAACACTATTTAGAAAGTGAGTTTTAGGTCATTTTCCTATTATTTCAATTTAAGTAAACCCTTACCGACAAATAGAATAGCTATATTTCAATTACATTTTTATTGAAAGGAAAGTAGTCTATATTAAGAGTGAATATGGTTCGATTTGGGCGATTTTTTATTTATTTTTAAACCAAACTATCGGATTCGGTTTGGACAAATTGTAAACCAAACCAAACCATTTAATTTTTCAAACCAAGTCAAACCAAACCTAATTTTTGGGTTCAGTTCAGTTTTAAACCATGTTTTGTCTATCAACATAATGAATATAAACTCAAAACATAATAGTTTTATAAATATAAATATAAATATTTTATTATACTAATATACTTTTTAAATATTAATACTAATATCAAAGTAATCAAAAGTTAATAAATTTTACTAAAATACAAACATATAACTAATGAAATGTAACAAATAAAAAGCTCAAGTAAAACATAAGTTTCAAATAGAATATTGTCAGAATATATTTATGAAATTACTATTTTGTTCAAGCATCTAAATGTAAAAATTTTAGAAAAATATGGTCAATTAACTACTATATAATTTCTCTAATTTTTTTAAGGGTATTAATTAAATTAGTAAAAAATTAGCTTATTAAATTACTAAAATAAACCAGGTTATCACAGGGAATTCTTTATTATAGTACCAAATTCAGTTAACGAATTTGATAATTTTAAATGAATTAAGTCTTTTAATATTTTTTCTCATATTACTTACACATTAACAATTTTTTAATTAAAACATAAAAAACGGTTTGGTTCAGTTTAAACGGTTTTTTAAATATCGAAACCTAAACCAAACTATTTCAAGCAGTTTGAAATTTTCTCAAATCAAACCAAACTATTTCACTTTTCAAACCAAACCAATCCAAATATTTTTCTCGGATTGGTCCGGTATTTCAGTTTGACAGTTTATTTGTTCAGCTCTACTCTATATTTTGGGATGAATAAAATATATATATATATATATATATGATGACCTTTATTGGAAGGAGGTAAATAGGAAATTGACAAGTTGATACATGAGTTATTTATTATTTTTATTTTTATTTTTATACAAGGGGATATCGAGGAGAGGAGGGGAATTCGGAGAGGGTAGATGTGGTTCGAACTTGATACCTCCAACTCGGAATGCAAGCATCTTAGCTGCTAAAGTACAATTCAAACCACTAGAGACAGGAGTTCTAGTTAATTGATTAATTGAAACCTTTTAATTTACTTGTTTTTATTTGTTAAAAATACTGATGGTATGATACTTCTAGAAGGACTAGATTCTTACATTTGCATTGCACGAGAAGATAGAAAATCAAATTATATATTAATATCAGTACAAAATGTGAAGTAATATATCATTAGTCACATTAAACTGCAATATATCAATTATCTTATTGCTAACTAATAGTTTTTTTTTACTCGATATATGAAATGCTATTAAGTGACCGCATTGTAGGGATGGTAAAAAACTTATCGAACCTGATACCCGCAGGTACCAATTTATAAAGAAAATCGGTCTGACTTGATAATGGGCTCAGAAAAGCTATCATAATTTTTACTCATACTCGACTCGTTTAACCACTTCTTGTCAAAAATAAAAATATTTAACTAAAATTCTAATGGTTTAAAAAGTAAAATGATGATGAAACTTATCAATAAAATATAGTAATTTCATTAATTTCAATCGCAATCGTAACTTAGTCTTTATAATATTATTCATTAAACAAAAAATGAATATAAAAATATATAAATATATAAATGGGTAATATGAATTAACTGTATCGACCTGGTCTCAATCTGTCCATTGCCCATGCTCGGTTAAGTGGGGATGAGTACCAGATGGGACAAAAAAAAAAAAAATATAAGTGGGGCAACTTGTGTAGCTACCTAATCCAAATGGGCCCATTGCTATTCTTAAAACTCAGAAAATCAAACATTTTATTTTTTCTGTGATTATATTGTTATGCGAATTTTGTAAACTATGAAATAATAGTTAAACCATATTTATTATATAAAAAAAGGTACCCTGATACAACTTGATATAAAAGCATATATAAAATAATTAAAAATTAACACACATTAGTTTAGAAGGAAATAGTCTAATCCAAAATACGAAATACTTCGACAAGTATGCTGTTATATTTGATGCCGGAAGTACTGGTAGCAGAGTGCATGTCTTCCGCTTTAACGAAAACCAAGATCTCCTTCCTATTGGCAATGAAATTGATGTTAACTTAAAGGTAAGCACTTCTTTGCCCCAGCAGGGGAAGATGACTCTCAAATAATATATAATATATGATAAATATGGGTGGATATAACGCTTGAAAACTTTTAGATCAAATCAGTAAAGGTCAAAAGTTTATTACAATAGAATTCTATTACAAACTTTTGGATCATGTAACTTAATCGTAGCTACTGCATATATTTTACTCAGTGAATCAAGCCAAATAATTTCATTCGGGTGAGAAAAACTAATTAATGCAACACAATTGTTATGTTTGTAAGATCATCCATCCTACCTCGTTATCCTTTGTCACCTAACAGCATTCATTTTAAGTGCTTTAATTAATGAACTGATAATAGAATCAGCCCTGTTACTGTTCAAAAAAAATTAAGAGAAGAATTAGCTTTAGCTCTTTCACCTTCGATCTTTATTTTTCAGGCATATATTAAAGAATGGTGCGGGTATTGGAGCAATTATAAAACTTCATCTTTCTTTTTATGATTTTTTATTCATTAATTCGATTAAGTTGAGAAGATTGAATAGTTTGTAAAAAGTTAAAAAGGCGAAAATTAATTAGGAAGGCTATAGATATGATTTTTGGGATTTAGTTGAAATAAGTCTAAACAATTAAGATATTGGCGAATTTTTTTAAAGTAAAATTGACATTTTTAATCTTTATCTTTGAAGCCTTAATAATGCAGATGTTATCCTACATAATTTTGTGCTCAGATCTCCAATCGGAAACACACCCCCACCCCACCTTGTATTTCTTTTTGAATTTTTGATTTGACAACTGAACAACCAGATTTATTTTTCAAAAAGATTTCAAACAACAATGGTATGGGGGTGATTTGCGCAAATGAACCATATTATTTAATGTTAGTATAAAAATAGACCATATAATTCTTAACTTGGCGATATTAACCTTAACGTATCAATGTTCTTTGCAAAAAGGGCTTTAGCGTTCAAATTTGTCAACGTTGTTATTGAAGTGACAATTTTAACCTTAATCTCAATTAAAATATAAAGACAAATATTTATATTTCTTGTAGGATTACAATGAGAGATAATCTACAGAAAACTTCTTATTATTAAATGGTATATCATATTGGTCCTCACAATCCGCTAGCAGTGAAGAAGTCGAAACTTCCAAAAACACATTTTAATTAATTGGAAAATCGAAAAGGTCTGATTTGTTTTTGTGGTGGTGGGGAGGTACTATTATAATGACCGTTGAATTAAGTAAATAAAAATATAAATTTTTGTTTTCATATTTTACTTGAGATTAAGGTAAAATATTTTTGAAGTTTATATTTTAGAAAAAATGAAAATAAGGGTAAAAAAGACCATTTTAACAATAGATATTTATAAATTTGGACAATAAGGTCGTTTTTGTAAGGAATATTGATATATTAGGTTGAAATCGCGAAGTTAGAAATTACAGAGTAATATTACAATAAAAAATAGAGTCCATTTGTGCAATTACCCTATATTATTTTAGAAAAATGTTATGTGGCAGTGGCACCAATAGTGCTGGGTGATGCCACCAATAGTAAGTGCATGTGAAGATCCTGATTTAACTTATTATATGACCATTTCAATTAGCATACACTAGTCGTACTATATAATATTACTCTTTATTTTACTCGATTAATTTTGTACTCGTGGTTACAGGTAAAACCTGGCTTGAGTTCATATGCAGGCAACGTTGAGGCAGCCGCCAACTCTCTACGACCCCTCCTTAGAAGCAGAGTCAGTTGTTCCAATAGAGTTGCAACCGAATACACTTGCTAGACTGGGGTTCGTCGTCGCCAACATTCGATCAAGCAATTGCAATTTATAATATATATGTGTCTATATATATAATATATAATATATATGTGTCTATATATATATGTATTATGACCTTCATTTACCTGAGCTTGCTAATTACTTAATAATTGTGGAAGCATTCAATCTTCTCGAGTTTTATACATACATATATGACCTTTGTCAATGTACTACAGGCAACTGCAGGTCTGAGATTACTACAAGGTGATGAAGCTGAAAAAATTTTGGATGCTGTACGTATCTGGTTAATTATATTTCGCCAATCATCTTAATCTCTGATCATGTAAAATAATCTAAAGGTTCAAATCTATTCAACGATTCTCATTAAGATTTATTTACCCTATACTTTATAATCTCATCAAGATTAAACCAGATTTATGGTCTTGGACCTCAGAATTTGAATTATTTAGAATACACGATTGATTGAGATAAAAAATATTAGTAAAATATATATATATATATATATTGTCGAGGTTAAGAGCTTGTTTGATACTTATTATTCTTTCATATTACCCACAACTAATTTGACAATTTTGATGGTACTGATGCAATATTTTTGTTGTAAAAAGGTGAGAAATTTATTCAAGAATGAAAGCAATCTAAAATACAAGCATGATTGGGTCTCGATTCTTGATGGAACCCAAGAAGGAACCTATATGTGGGTGAGTAATTAACTAATAGCAAATTTAATTATGTTTTCATTAATTTTAGGAAATATATACATTAAGCAGTATATATATATATTAAATTAATAATGCAGGTGACCGTAAACTACTTATTGAACACACTGGGAAGAAGTTATTCTGGAACAGTAGCCACAATTGATCTAGGAGGGGCATCTGTACAGATGGCGTATGCTATCTCTGATGAAAACGCAATATGGGCTCCCCAGGAGGATGTATCAGCAAATCAAACCTATGTTCTACGCAAAAGTTTTCGAGGAACTGATTACAACCTCTATGTTCACAGGTTGGTACAAATCATCATATATATTTATTATATCTAGCTATATATATGTTATATGTTTTTACCTTGGTAATAATGGACATCTCTTTGCAGTTACTTGAGCTATGGTAGGCAGGCTGCACGAGCCAAGATATTTGAGGCCGCTCAAAACTCTACCAATCCATGCATTTTGGAGGGCTATGACGGTAATTAGACTTTAATTCTTTGATTGGATGATGATAATGACACATAGGCGATTTCTTTTTATGTTTTTACTTTTACTAATTGAATGTTAATTTCATAATTTGGCAATTCTTGTGAACTGCAGTATTTATTTCCTTGGTTAGAACATTCTGAGGTAGTTTTCATTGTTTGGAACTTAATTAGTGGCAACTTGTTTGACATTCTGATCTTATTCAATCTCATACTTGTTGAATTCCTTGTTTGTTCTTATTGGAATTTTATTGTTGAACTACTTTATTGGATGATAAGAATATATAATCAGATGACGAATGGAAGGATCAAGGATGGATGGATGGATGACGTTTTGTTTTAAGTAAAGGTAGTTATAATAACCCTTCACTGCAGGTACATATACATACGGAGGAGTTGTTTACAGAGTATCAGCCCCTCCAACGGGGACAAATATAAAGAAATGTGTGGAGCTAACTAGAAAAGCACTGAAGCTCGATACATCATGCAAATATGACAAATGCACATTTGATGGGGTCTGGAATGGCGGAGGCGGAGATGGCCTTGACAATTTATATATTTCCTCATCTTTTTACCGGACTGCACACGATGTAATATGTCTATTTCTTCGTTTTAATTGTTTTATTTATTAATTAATTTATTTCCATGGCCAAAAATAATTAATTGTACATACATACACAAAGGATGGACTTACAAAGCCAAACGCCACTGTTGGAAGAATTCGCATCCGTGCTTACAAGAATGCTGCTAAGGTGGCATGTGCTGCTGATGTTAACAACATATTATCCATGTTTCCCAATGTGGAAAAGGATAACATACCCTATGTGTGCATGGATCTTGTATACCTCTACACATTGCTTGTCGATGGATTTGGTGAGTATACCCGGATCACAAATATACATTCATTAATACATATAATAGATCTGTACCTAATCTAATATTATATATTGTTCATTCCACAGATTTGGACCCCGCTAAAAAGGTTACCGTGGTTGAGGAATTGATGTACAAGAATTCTAACGTTGAGACTGCATGGCCATTGGGATGTGCCATTGATGTCATGTCATCTTTAACTGCAACCACATCAATTGCGGACGTCTGATAGATCATCCCAAATTACTTTTAATTCCCGTTTATATTTGCATGTTTTGTTTTCTGTTTGGATCGTAGGACTCATCAGTCTTATGATGATTCTATAAAAATTGCATGGTCTCTATATCAAAACTGTGTTTTTCTACTTTCGCCATTTTTTCTATGCATTCTTCCCACTAACTGATGTCCTACCTGACACCTTCTATGTTATACTAGTACTGCACCGATACGTTACACGTAAGAAAGAATAACTTCAATTAATTTAGCTGTAAATGCCATCACATAAGTACATAATATATGAAAGAATAAAAAAGGAAAGTTTAAACATACCACTTGCTTTGAATACTATGCAAAAGTTTGACGAAATACTCAATGCAGGAATAAAGTATATTTATCAAATATTCTGGAAAACCTCTTTATAAACTAAATTGGTTTTATAGTTAGTCGGTTTCCCGTCCTCATCATATGGTAGCATCTTCAACCTAAACCGACTTGTGACTCCAGACACCACCATATAAAGCTGCCCATAAGCGAACACTGGATGTTTCAAAATATGTCCACGTGAGAAGTGATTGACTTTGACTTTTGTTGATCATCATTGCATATGATACAATCAAAGAGAATTGTCTTTTTTTAAACTTGAAAGGCAATCTAGCATCAAAAGGACTCAATGAAAACCTCAAAACAAAATCTTGGTCATTCGCATTACTTTCAGATAATACCTTTACTTCTAAAACATGGTCACCAAGTCTTGTAGTAATTAATCTTAAGGCTGGGCTTCGAACCTAAAAAACAACAAATCATCCTTCAGTTATTTAACGAAACGGTTCAGTTGGTGGTTTGTTAATGGCCTAACCGAGTCAGTCCAATTTGGTTTTCGGGTTTGGCTAGCAAACCGGCCAAACCTGTTGAAAACCAAACTGGGTAGACCCGGTTCGTTAAACTGGTCAAAATCAAAATGCATATTTTTTTAAAAAAACATGTTTCTGAAACTCATTCAAGGCATGCTAACATTATTCACAAATCTCAATTCTCAAATGGTTGATTTACCATTTCAAAAAAAAAAAAAAATGGTCGATTTACAATTCAAACTTCATAGTTATTTAGCAAACTCAAGTCAAAATTGAAAATTGAAAACCGAATCTTCCCTTCCGCCGCAAGCCTACTGATGTTGCTTCTCCCTTCCGTCACCAGCCTGCTGTTGCTATGCTATGCCTTGGCCTGTAACACTATGAGGAAAAAAATTCAAAAATTCCATAGTGACATTCTTAGGATAATAATTGGTTCGCTTCTTGCATATTATCCAACTAGTAATAATCGATAAAGAAACTTAGTAATTGAATAATAGGTTATGTCATTTTCTAAGACTTTGTAAATATGTTTACCTTGACGAAAAATGAAAAGATAAATTGAGTTTAATATTGACTATTTTATCGGTGAGTAGGATGGCCATAGGAATGACAAAGTGTAATCGGGTAATGAGTTTAGGGCTAAAGGATATTTAAACTGAAAATGTGACACTTGCATTAGTGTAGTGGAAAGTACAAGGACTTAATCATGGAGTACATTAAGTTGAGGGGTCTATTGGGTAATAAGTATAAAAAAATCTAAGGGACACTTGGATACATCGAAATTTCCTCACATGAAATAAATCTAAGCACACGTGGAAACGGAGATGAATTCTTGTGCCTCCAATTGGACCCACTCTCATTGGTTGCTTATAGATTATCTAGGGATATTTGGACATTTTATCATAGGTGGAATCCAAGTATTTTTAGGAACTAGTTAAGCAAATTCGTCCATAAATATTACCACACTTAGAACACCTTTAAAAGAGCTTCAAAAGCACTCTTTTAACTCCTCAAACAAAGCCTCTTCCATATACATACAGAACCCTCATTCTAAAGGCTACTTTGCTTGAATATACCAAGAATTTGAAGATATTTTGTCACTCACCAACATCCACTCATCTTTAAAAACATAAGAGCCAAGGTGAGCAATTCATTACTTTGATTTCCTTTAGCATGCATAAGTTTCAAGCAAGTTCCAAATAAAAGCATGTGTTTTGAAAATTGTTGAAATGTTTTCTTGCATAAGGATTACTAGAGCCCCTCTACCCATTTTGTATTGTTTGCTTTGATTTGATTCATGCTATGACTTTGAGATAGGATGAGTAGTATGGAAATTTGCTATGGAGTAATGAATGATTGGTAATCCGGTAAAAGCCAACCGGAAATTTGTTATGAATCTATTGTATTGCCATTGCCATCTTGGTATTTGAAAGGCAATAAAGCGCCATGGGTAGTAAGAATTTCTGGTAACTGGGGCCCTATAATACATTAAAAAGGTTTGTGTATTCTAATATTTCTTAAATTTGTGACATGGAATAACATTATGGCAAACCAAAATAATGTATGACTCACGGGGTATTTTATACTCATTTAGTGTCTTTTATCTTTTTTTTTATGGATGATCTATCAAAGAACCTATGAAAGGCAATCCAAAGATTGGAAACTCTCCTGAGATGCAAGTATGATTATGCATATACTACGAGGATGCACCGGAGTTCTTGATGTATTTAGGGACTTCTTATGAATACAATATATATTGTGCCTACACCCTCACCCACCTACACTATGATAAGATTTGGAAAAACAAGCCAATGTTTTTGGTTTAATTCTAATGCAATACTAGCCTAGTAAGGAAATAGAGATGGTAGAATAAATATGCGAATGTATGAAATATAAGGTAAAGACATGATATGTAATGTAATGTTATAAGTAAAACTTTCTCTTAGATTGGGGTTCTCATTTTCCATGTAGAGACCCCCAATCCTCTATACAGTTAGTTAATGAATAAAATAGTTTTATGTAATAGATTGTGTTCC
>CAVNYN010287763.1:0-22643 GCA_963692815.1 Nyctanthes arbor-tristis | reverse complement strand
AATTCTTTTCTTCTACAATGGCCAAAGCTTTCACACTCATTTATATTTTATTATTATGTACGAGAAGCATAATCCAACGCAACGAGGGAGCATATTTAATGATTATCGTGCAATGACCAAAATATAATTGAATTGTACCATAAAAAATTAAAGGGAAAAAAGGAAAGAAATTCGTTGAACATCCATTGAGAATTAATACAAGAAAAAATATCAAAAATAAAGTAAAATTGTTGAGTGTTTTCATGTTGATATCGTATGGTGAAATAAAAGTAGAACAAAATAAAAAGAAAGAAAATAAGAGAGTCAAAAGCGGTGAGTCATTAATAAATAAATATTCTAACATGTTATAGAAGAATCAATCAAATCAGTTAAAATCCACGTCACAATTAAAGCGTTGCTAATTTATGGCCAAAATTTTGGTTACCAAATTGAGCGGATTGTATTTTTCACCTATAAATACAGTTCAATACACACCTACTTTCATATAAGTTGCATCACTAAAGAGACTAGCTAATATATATGAGAATGGCTTCCTCAAAGTTGATTGTTTTCACAACTCTCGTGTTTATCATAACTGGTTAGTCTCATATCTCACTTGGTTTGTTATCCTGTGCAAATATTTATTTTCTCAAGAATTACCTACTAAATATTTATTTACTCAATTTTCTCTATGCAATTAATTCATATTAATTTTTTTTGGCAGCGTCAATGAAGTCTACAGGGGAACCTCAAAAGGAATGCAAGACGGCTGCTGACTGCATGGTCTTTTGTGATCCCGATACCGGTTTTCCAGTCTGTAAGGATGGCTTGTGCAGTTGCATTGAAAAGAAGAAGTCTACAGAGGAACCTCAAAAGGAATGCAAGACGGCTGCTGACTGCTTGATCTTTTGTGATCCCGATACCGGTTATCCAGTCTGTAAGGACGGCCTGTGCAGTTGCATCGAAAAGAAGAAGTCTACGGGAGAACCTCAAAAGGAATGCAAGACGGCTGCTGACTGCATGATCTTTTGTGATCCCGATACCGGTTACCCAGTCTGTAAGGATGGCTTGTGCAGTTGTATCGAGCACAAGCAACATTTTGCAACTGATGCTAAACGTAATCACAATACCAAAACAAACACTAGGTGAACCCACCAATTCCTTGAGGAAAGGGTAAACGTTGCATTTGTAATGCATTTATGAATTAAAAAGTGAGTGAAATAAATGATATTATGCCTATACAAGCGTTCACCTTCTTATATAAATAAATCTTTGTTGCTTCTTACTATTATTTGGTGATTATTCTATTAAAAATTACTTCTTGTTTATATGATCGCACAACTCCCAAAAATATTAAGATTAGAGAGAATAATGTAGGTTAATTGGTTATAACTTATTAAGTTAATTCAGAGCCAAATGTTTCCTTAACCCAAAATATTAAAAAAAAAAAAAAAAAGGTTCAATATAAATATTTTGGTACGTACTTCACATTCATAAAATAAATCTGAATTATTATTATTACTATAAGTTTATAATAACACAAATTTTAAATGAAAAATCCATTTACACTTCACTTTAGTACACAATTTTTTGCCATTGGCTTCTTCAATTGGTTATTGCACATTCAACACTTCTTCAAGTCTTGATGTGAATTTTCACTGTGAAAAGACGATATATATTCTAGTAACAAGATCAAATTGGATTGGCATTGAATTCAGGCGAAGTCTAAGAAGAAGCCTTGTCGAAGCAAACCTCAAAGCCATTAGGACTCCAATCCCTTTTCCAGGTCTACACGTGGTCCATTTAACTGGTGGAGGAATTTCATTAGCCTTCTCACCCCAGTGGATTCTATCCCGTCTGTAAACGGTCCAATTTGGCTGGGTTTTGACATATTTACAAACTAAACTTTTTCTAACGGTTTAGAAAATTTTTAAATCTGAATCAAACTATTTCACGGTTTCGCTATAATGTTTTTTTCTACTGTTCATATTAAGTCATATATAGACGACATTCGTTATAACTAGACCGGCCCTGATGCTAGGGCCCCCATGCAGTTGGAAAATGGCGAAAGGTTTACAGTCGAGTTTTTTGAAATATCTGTCCAAAAAAGACAATAAAAATAATGTGTATATAATTTTAGCTAAATTGTTCTTTAGTTTAGTGGTGAACTTATATATTTAAGTTTTTAGTTATAAGTTAGAGGTTCAAATCTTTACACCCACAAATTTGATTTTATTTTTTTAAAGGCCAATTTAAATTGTATTTATTTTAAATTTTTTTAAAAGGGGCTGCCATTTAAATTTCGTATAGGGCCCCGAAATATATTGGCCGGCCCTGTAGCATGTTAATAGTTTCGCCACAAATTATTTTGCATGTTCACTTTAACAACATTTATTATTTTTCCCTATAATAATGACACTAAATAACTAAATAACATAAAATAAAACACAAATGTCAAATTAGAAAGCTAATTAAAGCGATAATCACACTAAAGAGACCAATAATTAATAGTATCCTCTTGAAAAGCAAGGAAACAGATTTAATATTGTTAAAAAATCTTCACTAAGCAATATTCTTTAGGATAAAATCTAGAACAAGTTTACCCTAAGGTAACCCATACTTCAACAAAATTTACTGATGTAAAATTAGGAAACTTCTACAAGATGCAACACAAATGAAATTATCTGCCACATCTATTATTGTTTACTGCACCAAGAGCTATCTACAAGTGCAAGAATGAATAAGGCTTTTATATATACAGCAATAGTCCATTATACAAATATTAGCCTATCCATAATTATATTAAAAAAATCAATCAATAAATAAATAAATATTGCAAAATAACCATGGGTACAAACCATGTCTGATGGGCACGGTAGTGCCAATTAATGAAATGTCAACGATGCATATATATGACTAACATATAAGTTAGAACATAAATGTATGAGATTTTAGTCCCTTTTAACAAAACAAATGTGGTGCAATTGAAGGGAAAAAGTTACAAAAAGAATCCCAAGTAAATGTGGTGCACTTAAAGGAAATAAATGCAGTGCACATCAAGAAAATAATGTGAATTAATGAAATAATGTGGTGCACAATTAAAGGAAATAAACATGGCGCACAATTAAAGGAAATAAACATGGCGCACTTAAAGCAAATCAATCTGGTGCACTTAAATGGAAAAAAACGTGTATGCCTACATTTTTACTCCTTCCCCCATCCCCGCCCCATTTAGAAATCTCCGTCTCCATCCCCTCCCAATCTCCATCTCCATCCCCATTTTGACCAAGAACTTTTTTACAAATTTAAATGATACACAAGTTATGTATTTTTACACTATTTTTATCATAGCTATAAAATAAAATGAAGAAAAAAACTAGAAAGTTAGATTATTTCAGTTACGACTCACCCAAGAATGCTCATAGTCAAACCCCCAGAATATCAAAATGTTCAAAGTATCATCTTTTGTCTAAACATCTCAAAGAAGTAATAGTTGAATAGAGGTAGAGATATGTATGGGATAACAAAAATTAAAGAAGCTTTCATGGATTTTAAATTTGATTGGCAATGTACTAGCATAATGGGGAAAAAAGAGTGGACGACAAAATAAAATAAAAACAAAATGAGGTTGTTGGACTTTATAAATGTACTTAAAACTACAGTAATGCCTCAGATGAGGACTTTATAAAATAAAAACAAAATAAATTTATAATTTAAAGGGGGCAGGGACGACAATCCCCATATATACCTGCCCCGACCCTACTTCGGGGATAAACTTTCATCCCCATCTACGTCCCAACCCCAATCAAACCGGGGAATCCCATCCCATTTGGGGCAGCCCGCCGGGTTCGGATATTACCCGCCCGATTGCATCCCTAAATGGGGGAGCACGTATGTAACGATGATTGAGCATTCACCCAAAAAAAAAATCGAATTTTACCATAAACAAAGAAAAAAAGAAGAGCAAATTCATTGAACATATTTATTGAGAATTAATACATGAAAAGACATATAAAGTAAATTTTTTTTGGTGGAGCCATGTTGATAACGTACTTTGAAATAAATCTGGAATGAAACAAAAATAAAGAAAATAAAAGGGTCAAAATTGAGTCATTACCAAATATATATATATATATATATATATATCATACGTTTCGGAATAATTAATGAAATCAATTAAAATCCACTAAAGCAGTGCCAATTTCTGAGACTTCAAATTTTGTAACCAACTTGAGGGAGTTACCTTTTTCATCTATAAATATAGTTCAACATATGCCTAATTTTCGGTAGGTTACATCACTAAAGAAACAACTATGAGAATGGCTTCATCAAAGTTGATTGTTTTTGCAACTCTCTTATTCATCATAACTGGTGAGTCTGTTGTCATTATAGGCAAATGTTTATTTCCTCAAGATTTAAGTACTAAATATTCTTTTTGTATAGTATATATAGTAAAAAAATAATGTAATCACTTATTATTATTAATTAATTTTAATTAATTAATTCGCACTTTCAAAAAAAAATTAATTCGCATCGATTTTTCTTGGCAGGGTCGACAAGGTCTAGAGGGGATAATGTGCAAGGATGCACGACTACTAATGACTGCATTGGTAGTTGTGATCCCGAAATAGGTACTATTCCAGTTTGTAAAGATGGCTTGTGCATTTGCATCCCCAACAAGAAGCAACATTTTGCGACTGATGCCGAAATAAATCGCAAAATCAGAACAAACACGAAGTAAACCCACCAATTCATTAAAGAAGTGAAAAGTGGAAGTAAGCGCAATGATTGATCTTATGCAGGTGTTCACTGTATGAATAAATTTGTTACTTCACATTTGTTTGATTATCAAATTAAAAATTACTTCTTATTTATATGATTGCCCCAAAAAATGTTGAAAGAATTTGGATATCTTGAGTTTTAACTTAAATATATATGATTTATCAATAAAATTAGGGCATGAAAAGTCGAGATACAACTTCGCACTCATAATCCCAAATATATTTGGGATTAGAAGGAATGCAAGTTAATTGGTGGTAAGTTTTATGAATTAAAGCTACCACGAATGCTTCATGTTTGATATAAACGTTTTGAAGAGTAAAGATTTACTACGAGACATTATACTGCCAAACGTGCTTATCTGGCGTGTTAAATGGCACGCATTTCGTACGCTTGGTAGTAGAATATTTTATACGTTTTGGTATTATCACGAGCATAAATTTGAATCTCATTACTAGGAGTTTTTGTGTTCGAATATCATATGCCCTCCACTCCGTTTATATTGGGAAAAATAAAAATAAAAAGGAAAAAAATTTCTTCCTAGCCTATCTAAACTTCGTGTACTTAAAAGGGGGGAAATGTGAATCCCAACATTTTTGTATTTCTTCCATAGTGACCAATTAAGCTTTCAAACTCATTCATTATATGTATGTAGTACAAGAAGCATTGTCCAAAGCCGGAATAAGGTAGTTGGTAGCATGTTTGAAGCATTATCCAACGCGGGAGCATATGTAATGACGATTGTGCGTTGATTAAAATAAAATTGAATCGTGTACCACAAAAAAGAAAAGGGAAAAAAAATTCGTTGGACAGGACACATGTTGTGATAACATATTGTGAAATAAAACTGGAATGAAATAAAAATAGGTATACAAGAGTAAAAAATGACTCATTAATAAATATATCTCTAATATGTTACTGAACAATTAATAAAAATCAATTAAGTAGTTTGAACAAGTGGTTTAGCAGTTAGATACTCACAACTGCAGGAGATCCCAAAATCGAACCACACCAACCCCTCCCCTAATTTCCCTCCTTGTATAAAAAATAAAATAAAATAAAACAGACTTGATTGAAACCATCTACACATACCAGCATCACCAATTTTCAAGAACTTGGGTTTCTGCTTCAACTATATGATCAATATTAGTTGACGCACATGTCAATCCCGTGCTGGGACTTGGCAAACATGATAGCGATGGGGGATGTGTGGCAGTCAAGAACTGATACAAATTCTTACTAAAAATCAAATATTAAATCATAATAAATTACTTCTCATAAAAGTTATTGTCAGAACTCAAGATACAACATTTTAAGTCAAGAACTGATACAAACTCTTATTAAAAATCAAATATTAAATCATAATAAATTACTTCTCATTGAAATTATTGTCAGAACTCAAGATACAACATGTTAAGTAGGAAATTAAAAGTGAGTGAAAACATTCATGGAATGGTTGTGCCAATAAATGAAATGTTGAGGATGCATATATGATGGGCATATAAGTTAGAACATTATAGAGATTTTAGTCCGCTTTACGGATGTGTATTAATGAAATAAACGTGGTGCACTTAAATAAGCATGGCGCACTTGAAGGAAATAAACGTGGTACACTTGAAGGAAAAATGCACACTCTTAATACTGCGTTTGATTACAAGCATAAAATTTAATTGGAAAGAAAATATTTTTCTATCAATTGAATTACCGGTAAATGAATTTTATAGAAAATAAATTGTGACGTGTTTTATTGGAATGAAATTCATGAGAAAAAATATAAATTACATAGAAAACAAAAAATTTACACCTAATAGGAAAATATTTTCTTTGTTTTCAAGGAAAATATAGTAACGTGAGCACCATAAGAAATTAAGTCTTTTATCCACAAATAAAATAGTTGCACATACTATGTGTGCGTATTTAGCAACACATAATTTTAATATGTGTGGGTAATTTAATAAATATACTTATTATGTTATTTCTTTCTCATGATATCCGACGATCAAGACAATTCCCGTGAAACTCTTTCATTAGCAGTTCATTCTTATTCTTGTAGCCCTTAGAGTCTTTTTGTTTTCCCTGAGGCAAGGTCGGCCTTTCTTATTGAGTAGCGTTTGTGTAAACCGCAGCTAGAAGCCAGGTAATTATGGTGGGATGGACCATTCTCGAATTCTGGCCGGCCTAATCAGTATGGAGCCGAAGGCAGCCTTCTACTTCTAGTCGACTGCTTTATGATAGGCTTCCTTGTTTCTTGGGCTCTTCTCGCTCAAGCGCCCTAGTATACTAGACTTGTTCATCTGTGTTGGGTTGGGGTATAGTCAGTTCACCCATAGCTCTGCCAAGATCCTGCTTTCTTGTCTCTCTTTCAACCTCGCCTCGAGCTGTAAAATGGAATATAGCTTGGCCTTGTCTCGGCCTTAATAAGCAGTTGAATCCTCATTTTTAGGAAAAGGTTCTTATTTGTATTTGAGAAGGTTCTTACCAGGGTTATAGTCTACAGGGATTTGCAAATTTTTCTACTCGGGTCTTGTATGGACACAGCTGCAACAGGTAGCACACAAGATTCGAGTACTCAGCCACCTCTTTTCCAGAGCTAGACTAGAATGATTATCCTAAAGTTTTTCCTTCCCTTGTATGCGCCTCTATTTATATTCTTTATTTGGAAGTATTTCGTCGACACAAAGTAGTGTGTTTTAATGTGAATTTGCCTCCATTTGGTACACGGCTAGCACCGAAACAGTGGATCCACTCCAATTCTGTATCGGATGTTTCTTTTCCGATCGAGGTGTATAGATCCATCTAAGTAAAGCTTCGTTTGTTATTTTTCTGACCCCAAGGGGGTTTACTCATCCCATTCCCTAGTCACCTACCAGACTGGGGAAGGGAGAAGTTCGTCAAGGGCTTGTAAGGTTTTGCGCATTGTATCGAATTAAACCAGGTGCTCCACCGGTAGAACGTAACAAAATATTTCAGCCGGCCAATGGCTACGGGTCCTTGATCGAGCTTGGGATCTCTCTATAAATTAATTTTTTTTGCCAGATTCACATTTTCAAGTTCATAAGCTTCATTCTAGAGTTTTTAGCAGAGTGGTAATTTCCCGATTAAAGGAAAGCTACCAAACTCTCTTTAAATTGATGCCCAAGATCATTCATTTTAGTCCTGATCGAGCAACTAGTAGTCCTACCTATCCACCTCATTTTCGTCCCTTTTTTTATGTCTGTTTGAGGACCTTTGTGAATGTTTTGGGATGGGAATGCTCGTCTTTTGTAAGCACAGCATTTCTGGATAAACCTGCCCAACCCATCTATTACCACAAGAAAGCCGTCACCCTCGCTCTTTAGAGATAGGGGCACAAAAAAAAAATAAAAGTCAATAGCACCTTTGTCTAAAGCTTTAAATAAGACTTGCTTTCAGAGGTAGGAGGGGTTGTCATGAACTATTGATCTGGTATGTTTCCCTCTCAACTTTCAAATATAGTTAGGAGATTTTACCGAAGAAATGGGAGTTGACGAATTCATTTAACGGTAGGTTGTTCTGAATGGAGGAGAAGGCCTCGATTTGTCATCGCTTTTTGGTGAAGTACACTTAGTTTTCTAGCAAGCTAAGATCAATTGATAACCACCCAACAGATTAACCTGACTTTGTGGAAAAGCTCCGAGGGGGCATCCCTCAGCCCGATCATCCAATTCTCCCTTTCATTCTATTATTACATGTAGTTGGGTCAAAATTCGTGTGATGGTTCGAAAGTGGCCGGTCTTTGCCAGCATCTATAATGGTTTGAGACAGCTATTTCCTCTTTATATCTAAAAGAGCGCACACTCCACTCTTGCAGTTAGGTCGTTGTGATTGCGGGTTGGATGTCTAATTGTCCAAACAGTAATGATTCCATCCATGAGTTCCTCTATAACCTAAGCTGGATGGGGTGGTCCATTATTCGTCAGGTCTCTCGGCCTTGTTTGCCAAGAGGAATCTTTGATTCGTGGCCAACATATCTAAAGTGGAGCCTAGTAGCTTAAGCTGTAAAAGCCTTCAGGCTTAAAAGCCTTTTCGTAGTCACCACTTACCACCTTCAGGACAATAAAAGTTGCATCTTCAAGTCCTCGAGTTGGAAGTACAAGATTTTCTTGAAAGAGAGGGGTGTCTTCGGGAACGCAGACACAGGCGGTGCACGGCTTTCGTCATCCAAGACGACTACTGAAAAGGTGGAGCAATGTTTTTTTTAAGAAAGATAGAAGGGGGCGAGGAATCCCGTGCAAACAAGACTCAAATGCCCTGATACCCGCCCTATCCGACAAACAACTTTCTTGCAAATTTAAATGATACACAAGTTATGCATTTTGCACTATTTTTTATCATTGATATAAAATAAAATAAAGGGAAAAATTAGAAAGTTAGATTATTTCGGTTACGACTCACCTAACAATGCTCATAGTCAAACCCCCAGAATATCAAAATGTTCAAAGCATCATCTTTTGTCTAAACATCACAAACGGTCGAATAGAGGTAGAGATATGTAGTGGATAAGAAAAATTAGAGAAGCTTTTATGGATTTTAAATTTGATCGGCAATGTACTAGCATAATGGGGAAAAAGAGTGGAGACAATGGAGAGAAGAGATTGTAACGAAATAAGAGAGATGTACTTTTACATTCTAAATCACTACTATATAAAAGAGGGAATGAGTGTAAAACATTCACTTCCTCTTTTACCCTTGACATTTTTTACTAATGTCAATAGTACCATTTTAATTTTAGTGTTTAATTCATATAAATAATTATGTCATTAGTTAGTATTTTGTTTAGTACTAATTATGTAATAAATAATATTTATTAAGTAATAATTACTTATGAGTATGGTTTTTTATTTTTATCGAACTCATAAATTTTTTCATTAAATAAATTTAATATTCTTACAAAGTTTTTATTATAATTATTCTTTTATTTGAACTTAAAGAAAAAACTTATTCTATTTAGTTTTATTTAAAAATATGTTTTTCAATTAACAAAAATATTTACACGAAGTTTAATATACTTTATCCATGTATCCCCCCACCCCCACCACCACCATACCTTTGTCCCTGTAATTTTTTTAAAAAGAAAAGTTCAAAGTGTGTACAATTCTCCTAATTCCACAGAGAGAGAGAGAGAGAGAGAGAGAGAGAGATTTACACGCTTTTTTTGGTTTATTAGACAAATTTGCCTAAAATTATTATTAAGTTTTATAATTATTGCAAATTAAGCATCATTGTCATCATTTGGTATATACAATTGTTAAAGTACCCTTCGATTCTCAAAGTATTTTCACTCAAATTAATTTGAAGATATGTTTATAATTTTCAGTTACGTATTTTATCATATAATTGATTTTTTAGAAATAATTAAATACTTTAACATTTTTAAATTTGTTAAACTTTCTTTCATTAATTATTTGGGGTATTCAACAATTTAATCAAATTTATTAGTGTTACTAATGGCATTCTTATGAAACATTTGTGATCTCATAAATGAATTCATTTTATTTAGAAAACAATTTTAAGAGATTCTTAATGATTATAAACTTATATATTTATTATTTATTTTATACAATAATGTTATGTTAGCTTAAATATAATAATTAGAGATAAATATTCAATCAAATAATAATAATTTTAAATTTCCATAAATAATAGCATTCTAATTCTAAGTATAATATAGTCTAAAAATGATATCTTTTATTATGACAAAGAAGCTGTAAAGTGGAAGAATTGAATCTTAATGAAGGGTGTAATAAACATACTCAAACGCCATTAGACTATGTGAATCTTAGCTCCTATTTTTTTTTTCTTTTTACCCTTTTTTTTTGAAGGTTAATAAAGATATATCATATCTTAGCAAGTTATTTTGTTGTAGTAACTTTTAGCTAGTATATATGTTTATAATAAAAATATATTATACCATTATGTAAATGATTTTTATGATACAGACAACGTGAAACGCACATTTGAACTACTCGTTTACTAAAAACTACAGTAATGCCTCAGATGAAGTTGTTGGACTTTATAAAATAAAAATAAAATAAATTTATAATTTAAACGGGGCGGGGACGACAATCCCTATACCCGCCCCGACCCCCACTTCGGGGATAAACTTTCTTTCCCGTCTATGTCCCAACCCCAATTAAATTGGGGAATCCCCATCCCGTTTGGGGTGGCCCCGTCGGATTCAGGTATTCCTGGCCTGATTGCTATCCCTACCTATGGGCTGGGGAGCATGTATGTAATGATGATTGAGCATTCACCCCAAAAAAAAATAAAAAATTGAATTTTACCATATAAAAAAGAAAAAAGAAAAGGAAATTCATTGAACACATTTATTGAGAATTAATGCACGAAAAGATATATAACGTAAATTTTTTTCAGTGGAGCCAGTTGATAACGTACTCTGAAATAAATATGGAATGAAACAAACAATTATTTTCAGTGGAGCTAGTTGATAACGTACTCTGAAATAAATATGGAATGAAACAAAAACAAAGAAAATAAAAGAGTCAAAATTGAGTCATCACCAAATATATATCATACGTTTCGGAATAATTAATGTAATCGATTAAAATCCACTAAAGCAATGCCAATTTTTGAGGACTTCAAATTTTGTAACCAACTTGAGGGAGTTACATTTTTCATCTATAAATATAGTTCAACATATATCTAATTTTCGGTAGGTTACATCACTAAAGAAACAACTATGAGAATGACTTCATCAAAGTTGATTGTTTTTGCAACTCTCTTGTTTATCATAACTGGTGAGTTGTTGTGTCTCTCTTGGTTGTTATTATATGCAAATGTTTATTTCCTCAAGATTTAAGTACTAAATATTCTTTTTGTATAGTATATATAGTTAAAAAAAAAATGTAACCACATATTATTATTTAATTGATTCGCATCGATTTTTCTTGACAGTGTCGACAAAGTCTAGAGGGGATAATGTGCAGGGATGCACGACTACTGATGATTGCATCGGTAGTTGCGATCCTGAAATAGGTACTATCCCAATTTGTAAGGATGGCTTGTGCATTTGCATCCCCAACAAGAAGCAACATTTTGTGACTGATGCCGAAATAAATCGCAGAATCAGAACAAACACGAAGTAAACCCGCCAATCCATTGCTGAAGTGAAAAGTGGGAGTGCAATGAATGATCTTATGCAAGTGTTCACTTTATGAATAAATTTGTTACTTTGCATTTGTTTGATTTTTCCAATTAAAACTTACTTCTTATATATTTATATATGATAGCTCCCCAAAAAAATTTTGAAAGAATTTGGATGTCCGGAGTTTAACTTTTATATATATATATATATATATATATATATATGTGTGTGTGTGTGTGTGTTTTATCAATAAAATGAAAAGCTGGGATACAACTTCGCACTCGTAATCCAAAATATATTTGGGATTAGAAGGAATACAAGTTAATTGTTGGCTGTAACTTTTTGAATTAATTCTACCACGAATGCTTCATGTTTGATATAAACATTTTGATGAGTAAAGATTTACTATCAGACATTATACAGCCAAACATGCTTGTGTGGCGTGCTAGATAGCACAAATTTGGCATGCTTGGCAGTAGAATGTTTTATACGTTTTGGTCTTACCACGAGCATAAATTTGAATCTCATTTCTAGGAGTTTTTGTGTTTGAATCTCATGTGCCTCTCCCCTCCACTCTGTTTGTATTGGGAAGAAAAAAGAAAAAATTTTCTTCCCAACCCTACCTAAACTTGGTGCACTTAAAAGGGGGAAAAAAGTGAATTCCAACAATTTTGTATTTCTTTTACATAATGTCCAATTAAGCTTTCAAACCCATTCATTGTCCGTATGTACAAGAAGCATTGTGCAAAGCCGGAATAAGGTTGTTGGTAGCATCTTTGAAGCATTATCCAACGAGGGAGCATATATAATGATGATTGTGCGTTGATTAAAATAAAATTGAATCGCGTACCAGGACGCATGTTGTGATAATTAATATATTGTGAAATAAAAGTGGAATGAAATAAAAACAAGTGTACAAAAGTAAAAAATGAGTCATTAATAAATATATCTCTAATATGTTACTGAACAATTAATAAAAATCAATTAAGTGGTTCGAACAAGTGGCATAATAGTTAGATACTCATGATATAGGTAAGGTCATGAGTTCAAACCACACCTACCCCTCCCCTAATTTCCCTCTTTGTATAAAAAATAAAATAAAATAAAACAGACTTGATTGAAACCATCTACACATGCCAACATCACCAATTTTCAAGAACTTGGGGTTCCCCTTCAGCTACATACCAAGATGCATGTCAATCCTGTGCCGGGACTTGGCAAACATGATAGCGATTAGCGATGGGGAACGTGTCACAGTCACGAACTGATACAAACTTTTACTAAAAATCAAATATTAAATCATAATTTTTTTTTCTACGAATTAAATCAAATAATTCTTAGAAACGCAACACACAAAAACACAGCTTCAACTCAAGAAAAGAAGTCTCTTTTTCTTATTTAAATGCAACCAAAAACCCTATAATGTATGAAAGGGGAAATAAATAGACTGCTTACACAAACTATCTACTCTTAATGGGCTGGGCACACAAATATTATCTGGGGAAAACAAAACTAAATACATCAGCCACGTCCTGTCACATCAGACAACACGTCATCATCCAAGTCATCGTCTAATTAAGCCTACATCAACATTACATATGTGACAATCACATTACCCACACATATTAGAATATTTACCTACACATATATGTGCAGATAAAAGTATAATATTTACTCACACATAAAACTATGTCGGTAAAAAGTTTTCTCTATAGACAGATACTCAAACTTGTCGACACTTACAATATATGTATGGTTAAGATTTTACTCGCACAAAACTATATCTTCACCCACACTTACATGTGTAGGGAAAACCCCCGTCTTCTTGTAGTGATCACAAGGTAAAAAATATTTTCCTTAAAAAAAAATACCTATCAAATAGCATAAAACTAAGAATTTAGGTGAAAAATCTCATTTTCCATCAAAAATTATTGTTAATCAAACACATTCTTACATTTTTCTAAACTCTTTTCTTATATAAATACTGGCCAAGCTTTCGCACTGATTTATTACGTCTATGTACAAGAAGCATTATCCAACGCGGGAATAACGTAGTTGGTAGCATCTGTGAAGTATTATCCAACGAGGGAGCATATATACAATGATGATTGAGCATTGACCAAAACATAATGTTGGATTTTACCATTAAAAAGAAAAAAAGAGAAGGAAATTCATTGAACACATCCATTGAGAATTATTGTCCATATTTTCTTTTTTGTTTTCTCATTTACCTTGTCATGTTTCTATATTTATTATTTTCTAAGTTCATTTACAATTATTGCATTGAATACACATATCTAATTAAATAGGATATTTTAGAAATTAGTTTGTAAATATGTTTTCTAATACTTTTCTTAATCTTTGTGTAAAAAGTAAAGTGGACAAAGTAAATAACAGAGAGAGAGAGTATAATTTTTTTAGTGTAGGCGTATTGATAAAGTATTGTGAAATAAAACTTGAATGAAATTAAAACAAAGAAAATAAAAGAATTAAAATTAGTCATTAATAAATACATATGTTTAATGAAATTAATTCAAATCCACATCTCAATTAAAGCATTGCCAATTTATGATATCAAAATCCGATTTGAGGACTTCAAAATTCTGGTAATTCCAACTTGAGGGGTTCTGTTTTTCATTTATAAATATAATTCAGTCTACACCTAAGTTTTTGTAGAGTTACAAAACTAAACAGACTACTATGAGAATGACTTCCTGAAAGTTGATTGTTCTAGCAACTCTCTTGTTTATCATAACTGGTGAGACTCTGTGTCTCTCTTCGTTATCATTGTCTGCAAATACTTAAGATTTACCTATTAAATATTCTTTTTGCATAGTATATATAGTAACAAAAAATGAAATCACATATTATAATTTTTCTCTATGTAATTAATTCACATTAAATTTTCTTGGTAGTGTCGACAATGTCCAAGGGAGAACCTGTAGAGGGATGCACGACTACTGATGAGTGTATCGACAGCTATGATCCTGATATGGGCACTGTGCCGCTTTGTAAGGATGGCTTGTGCATTTGCATCCCCTGCAATAAGCAACATTTTGCACCTCATGCTGAAATTAATCGCGAAATCAGAACAAACACAAATTAAACCCACGTACTAATTCATTGAAGAAATGGTGAATTTCAAACACAAATTAAACCCACGTACTAATTCATTGAAGAAATGGTGAATTTGCATTTGTAGTGCCTTTTTTTAGTTGCAAAGTGAAAGTGAACGCAATAGATGATCTTATGCGTATACAAGCGTTCACTGTATGAATAAATTTGTGTTTCTTTGTATTTGATTGATTAATTATTTATCTAGTTAAAATTTGCTTCTTATATATGATCGTCCCCAAAAAAACGTTGAAAGAATTTGAAAATCCTCGGTTCAGGTTAAATGTATATATGCTTTCATCACTAAAGTTAACGGATGAAAACATGGGATACAATTTCACACTCGGAACCCCAAATATATTTGGGATTATTAGAAAGAATGGAACAGGTTAATTATTTGTAATTTTTTTATTTTTTGAGTTAAATCGTTGCCAAATGCTTCCTTAACAAAAAATTTCATGTTTGACATAGACATTTTGGTATTTCCAAGAGCATAAATTTGAATTGTAAAAACAACGCCATAATTATAATGAATAAATTAAATTCCGAACAGATACTTAAATTAATTAACTTTAGGTTTTATCATTTGCTTTCAACAAAAATAAATAAATAAATCTTTAGTCGTTCAAGGATAGAAGGTACATCAAAATAGTCATAAAATCCAAGGACCATATCTCCTTCATGATTTCTAATAATCCCACCCCGGCCCAGCAGCCTTCCCATCCTCCTTCAAAGCTCCATCAGTGTTCAATTTATAGCCCCCCATGGCACGTTTCTCCCAATACACCACATGACACCTTCTGGACTAAAATTAGTTATTACTTGCTTGAAGGAACACTCCAATGAATCCTATTAATCAGTTTACAAGCTTGAAACACAACAGAAAAACTAGTAATGTTCTTCTCTTTATGCTTCATAACATTTCTAGCATATCAAATTCCGGCCAAGTCAAGGAAGAAGCCTTGCCAAAGCAAACCTCTCACCATTAGGAACCCAATCTCTTTGGGAGGCCTACACATGGTCCATTTAACAGGTAGAGGAATTTCATTAGCCTTCTCACTCCCAGGGGACTCTAGCTGCAGTTGATCGACTGTAGCACAGAAACAAGCAAATAATCCCTTGCCTACTCACCAGGTCAATCTGTATACATTAGTTAGTCCGTTGAACCTACCAAGAAGACAATAACATCACATCTATATCATTAATGAAAAGCAATACCCTGCGAAAGTTCACCACCTAATGGAAGTTGCAGCAAGTTTGATGGGCAATTCTACTAAATATTCCTTCATGATCTGTCTTGCCATTTTAGTGAAAATCTTGCAACAATCTGAAATTTTGGAATCCCATATCTCCAAAGTCCTAAGCCATTAAGAATTCAAGAAATTCCTTTCTCCACCACCATCATTCTGACAGGAACCCAAAACCAATTTAATAGAACACTGAATAAAAACTATTCAGTGATTGACGCCAGAAGCAAGCAACAAGGCCTATCACCAATGCAGGATTTCATAATCTTAGGCCCTGTTTCAGGTTTTTATTTTCCTCACAGATCAGATGAAACTGAATGCAGTGTACATCAACATATATAGACTCCATCATACCTCTGCTTATACTAAGCATAATTTATATATTCTTCCCAATTCAATAAACACAGTTAGCCAGCTAAAATCTAAATTCAAGTACAAAATTAAAAGTGCAAAGAAAGAATCATTTTCTAAAGACCCTCTTTATTATATATCAATTTAACCAAATTAAGTTCAAAGCGAAGGCAGATATTTAGTAGAGAAGAAAATAAAAGCTTACATGTAACCAACAATTCCTTATCTAACGAGAATTAAACCCCTGTTTTCAGAGAGGGGGGGGGGGGAGCTTACATGTACATGTATTTCTTCTAGTCATGATAATTTTGCCATTCAAAGGAAAACATCAATTGGCAATCATTGAAGAAATAATTAACGTGGCACCATGCTCGTATAGTCTGGATAGAGATTCAAAACAGACCGTGTATTTTGGTGCTAAAGATTTTGTTATTCCAACAGTAAAGCATTTTCGCCCAGCCAATGATGTATGGAAATACAGTGTTGAGAAGCAGCAAAAATCTCATGAAGCAGGGTGTATATAATACATACCCAAGTAGTAATTTGGTTTTAAATGTCAGCAGCCAGCAAAGCAATCAGAGAACTTTGAAGACCATAGAAAATTTATTTCTACATCAATTTCAGATTATAAGTTTTCATCATCTTACTTTTCCCTTTGCCACATGGAACCATGCTATAATCTAACAAAAAAGGAGCATTAAAACCATTGCCAATTGCAGTACGGATGCCAAATTGCTGCAAATATTAACCCCAGAGGCTTGCCAATCAAAAACTACAGAGTTCTTTTATAAAAGGTATCTCATACGAAAATCACAGTGAATGGCAAAATTCCAATAAGTACAATCTCAAAATCAAACAAAAAATGACATACAGGAAAGAGAACTGAATTAGATTTCTGACATTTCGTCCATCAGGTGAGGGCGATTGTCAATCATTAATGCATGAAGATATCCAAGAAAAAAGAAAAATGCTTGAGTTGAGTTAATACATAAATGGATATGAATTCTGCACTAAAAAGTTCAAATAAAAATTATATAATCTGGCAAAAAAAGATGGGGAAAAACAGCAAACAACTTCAATCGGTGCAAAATCATTCCACTTATATTACTTCCTAACAAATAAAGATTGACTTCATAATCCTTTTCTCTTTTAATTTTTTTTCCCAAAAAAAGTATACAGTACTGCAGTCGGCAAGATGAGAAAATAATCTAAAACATAAATTACACAATTAGACTCACTCATGCTGTCAAGGTTTAACTTCTGCATAGAATAAAACAGGAATCCACGATCTGCATAAAATTAACTTAAATTATGCAAAAGTTAGCACAGTAAATCATTAAGTTCCTCAAGTAACAATTCAAGAAAGAATTAAACAAAGCAATCAGAGAACTTTGAAAAACCATTATATGTAAACCCACATTGAAAATCGGGTAAAAAATTTCTCATCATCTTGCTTTGCTGCTTACAGCTTATAGTAAATTCTCCTAAAGCTTTCCAATTTCTTTCTTTCTTTTTTTTTTTCTTTTGGCAAAATATAGCTGAATGAATAATCCTTGATTCAATCAGAACTCAAGCCAAAATCTCTAATTTCTGTAGCACCCAATAACCTTTTTCTCGAATTTTTCTTTACAACTATCAACTTAAAGTTGCAAAGGGCCAAATGGTGCAATTTCGCATAATTAAAAACAAAAGAAATCAATTCAGCAAAGATTGTCACATGGGTTTTCAAGAACAAAACAAAATCCTCATAACTGATAGGAAAGAAAAGCCCTCGTTGATGTAAAGCTAAAGTCTTGTGAAGATTAATCTGCGTGGCGGCTTATAAAGATACAAAGAAGTTTGATTAGGGTTACGTTTGAGTTCTCAAGGCAATACGATGTCGTATAAAGAAACGAAATCGCTTATTCTTAGAGCCAATCCGACTCGAGCCGACAACCCCAACAAAACTGCTCGTCTTTGGCTCGCCTCGGCTCGGCGGTGTTAAACCCTCCCGGGCTCAATCCCTAAGATCCAAAGTAAATAATTTTTAAGTCCTCCATCTATTTATATTTATAAGAATCCTTGCCCTCAAAAGTTCAGAATGTAAGTGGTTTGCTAATTTTCTTCTAGTGTAATAAGTAGAAATTTGAGTGTTTATATTGACATCTTTTCGTCACATAAGGTTTTTATGGAAAAAAAAAACTATGATGTTCTAGGAGTACAGAATGTCCAATAAAAAGTTTACATATAGATTCAAGAGTCTCAATTTATTATTTAATTTGGGCCTCAAAACCCACATGTGAGTTCTTAATTGACCAACAATTTGTGTTATTTAATTTGGACCCTAAAACACATATGTAAGTTCTTGATTAACCAAGAGTTTGTGAGTACCGGTCTTGATTCACATGTTTAAATGCTGAAAAACGAGTAAACCTTACTTTTGGAGATTAGGAACTGACAATCATACATTACGTAAGAAGTTGCAAAGCGCAGTCCTAAGTCAATTGCTGCTACTACAAATTTACAATAAGCTCGAGTACAAATGTGTATATAACATTACGAGTAAATAAATGAAGAAGCACTCATGTAATGTTGACAAGAAAATACAATCAACAAATCACCAACTTATACAAACAAATTCACAATATTCCTCTTCTTTGGTTCCAGAAGTAATCCGAGGAACAAAAGATGAGATCAACTTTGTATACAAGAAAACATCTGATTCAAAGCTACCTCTTCCTAAACAAACGAAAGTAAAGGAAAAATGAGCCAACTTGTGTCTTCTTTATGATGGCATCAAATCAATCATATCTTTACAAAACAGGACACTCAGGAAATGTGTACAAAAAAATGAATCCAGGTGATCTTGAAAAGTGGAAAAATTAATTCCTGAAAGGTTTGATGGCCGTAAACTTTTCATGAAACAGATGTGCTGCTAAAATCGAAAGCACCAGAACAACAATTGCCAAGATGGTGACAGTTCTGTTATTCCTGGTCTCTACCACTTTCTCCGTCTCCACCAGCGTAACAGTGTTTGTTTCATTGATTTTGGAATCAGAAGCGATCTCACTCTGATCTTTGAGCACGTTCTCTAGTGATTCATCCGCCTAATGCACATATCATCACAAAATCATGTTAACAGTTAACATCACAAAACAAATGGAAAAACTTGCTTGAATCAATGGCTTCTAGATTCTTTCACAAGTTTACTACACCTAAAGGCCTTAGGGAATATTCGGTGGTTGAATTTGCCACTGTTAATTCATTAGTTAACATCTTACTCTTAGAAAGTTAAATTAAGAGTATAAGATCTAAGTGAACATCATGCCCCTAGAACTTGAATTAAGAGTTAAAGATCTAAGTGAACATCATGCCTCTAGACCCATTCTGCACTGGAAAGAGAGATAAGGCATAATTCTGATATATCAGGCTAATAAGAATGAATAAGGAAAAGATACGCTGCTGGAGACAAGAGAGTATCAACGATTGATAAATGACACCAGACCTAATGAATAATTAAACTAAAAAGTAACGTGCAGCACACAGATACAAAGCTATTGTTTGAACCCACGTTTGAGAGCACTAAATATTTTACAGCTTAGTATCACACCTCCTAATTCAGACCAAACAAGGTTAAAGTAGTTCTCCCACACCAATGAAAACTGAAAATTCATTCCCTGTGATGCTTTACCACATACAGAAATCAATAGATGCAATTCATTATAGAAAATATATATTTTTAATCAATAGTTATAATTACTGAACCTGAGCTAAAGGTATGATTGCAGACCATGTCTTTGCCACTTCAAGACGAAGATCTTTTAATATGTGAAACCTTAGACAAAATTAGGGTATCTTAGAGAGTTAAACCTGCCTGACAAGGTTTTGATGAGAACGGTGTTGCTGCTTCTGCCGATAATTTTGACATACTGGCATCAGGTAGATCGGGTTTGGATAATGGGAATTCTTTATTGTTACTACTGCTATTTTCCTTGTGAAACATGGATGCAAGCCTCTTTGCTTCATGGAACTTCTCCCTCAATAATTTGTTTTCCTTTGCCAAAGAGTACAACTGCACCAAATTGAAGCTGCATTAACTAAATGTATGCATTTTAATTTCAAAAAAAATTCTAAATTAGTAGGACATATGTAGGATTTGGTTCACTTGCAGCCAAAAGCACAAGTCAAGAGAGAGTGAAAGCAGCAGAAATGCAGTAGAAAATAGGTAAAAGTAAAGTACCTGCTTCTGTATTCGTTCCCTTTCAATTGCCAATTGCATAACCATTTCCATTATTAGCTCACTTTTGATATTGATGTCTTCTGTACTTGATTTTTTCTCTATAGTAGCTTGGTTCAAACATTTCTCTAAGAATTCTGTTCTGGCACTCAGAAAATCTAGTTCTTTGCTTAGTTCAGAATTCATGTTGGACAACACAATGCATCGATCCTCGGCACTTTCAGTCTTACTTTCAGCCTTCGCAACCTTTTGTTTGAGTTCATCAATCAATGTTTCCATGTCCCAAATTGCAGAATATAGCATGTTCTGTTGCTCTTGACCTGCTTCAGAGGATGCCCTCGCATGCTGCAATTGGATATCCAAGTCTCTCACCTGCTTCTCAAGTATACTCGCCTTTTTTGTATTGCTATCACTGCTACCTTTAAGAAAACTCAGTCCTTCCGTCAGTTCCAAGTTTGTCTCTGTTAAGTGTGCAACTTTGGTGTCTGCACTTTCAGCCCTACTCTCTGCCACAGATATGTTTTCCCGTAGGGACTGGATTTCACCCTCCATTTCCTTCAATTTCTGTTCACTTGTTTGACTGGAAGCATTTGCCTTCTTAAGCTGGGACTCAGTTTCATTAAGCTTTTCCTCTAGCATTTTGACTTGCTCTCTTAAACAAGTTACTTCAGAGTTATCAGCAATAAGCTCTGAGATGCTGCTATTAAGTTTTCCAATTGCGATTTCTTTCTCATTCAATTGATTTATGCAATCTTGAAGTTTAGATTTAATATCTTCTTCTCTCTTGATTGAACCATTCAGATTGAACTGAACAATCTTAAGCCTTCCCACCATTTCTTTGGAAATTCCCATCAGCACCTCAGCCGAATTTTCTGCCTCTAAGAACCTGCTCCAAGCAACCTCTGCTGCCTCTTCAATGCAGACAGCTACTTGTTCTGTTAATCGTATCTTCAATTTCAGATCTTCCTCATTTTGTTTCAGTTCTGTTAATTTCTTCTCAAGATCCAGCTCTCTTGCAAGAGATTTTTCCAGCATCCTTAACACAGATCCATGTTCAATTGTCTGCATTTGCGGCTTCAGCTCTGCACTTCCTATATTAAAATCTCCTTTAAAACCCCCAACCAAGTCATATTTCCCTGTCAATAAGCAGATGTTAATGTAAAATGATAAATACTATGTGGTTTTGTTGCATGTTTGATTTGCACCTGTAGAGAGAACTGAATACTAAACAAGATTATAGCAAAGTTTTCTGGTCATACATTTTCCAACTGTCTAATTCTCTCTTATAAAACTTGCCATTATAATAAAGGAAAGTAGATTGGACTCTTAGTATGACGGTGTGATATATCTTACATTCATTTTGTATAAAAGAAAATGAGGTCATCTGCAACTTAGCTAATTGGATCTTCATCTCCAGGAGTTGCTCCTGTGACTGTTTTAGCAATTCTTGAGAATCATGCAATTTACTCTCCAGCCTAGTTAGCAATTCTGTTGGTTGTCCACAAGAAGATATCTCATGAAGGGCATCAATAATAGTATCTTGAAGATCGACCATTAGATTGTCCAGTTCTCTCACCTCAGACCATGAAAAAGCATACAAGAGATCAAATGTTAAAGCCTTTTCAATTGTTTCCGGGGAGATGCTATCATCCTCAAGAGAAATTGATCCAGTCTCATTTTCCCGTAATAAAATGTGCAATAAAAGATTCTGCATATTTGTCAACTTCTCAGATCGGAAGAGCAAAGGTCACATGAACTTCATATGAAACTTTCAGGGAATTTTGTACTCCTTCCATATCTTTGGAATTGTAAGAGAGACCTTCTTGCAAAAATC
>CAVNYN010287762.1:0-47446 GCA_963692815.1 Nyctanthes arbor-tristis | reverse complement strand
AGTTATAGAAATGGTTTTCAGTTTCAATATTTTTGCAGAAGTGTGAAGGGCAGATTGCAATTGTGCTGCTAAAGACGCAAGAGTAATTTTTATTTACACCAGCAGTACAAATGGCAGTTCACTATTGGAACTTTGCAAAATAAGAAAAGCCTATTTGGCCGCAACTAATTTGTTAAATAAACCTTCACTTGTATTTCATTAACGACTGTGGTGAGAATTCTTAAAGCAGGATCATATATAGAACTGTGCAAAACTGCACTGTCGATAACCATAAATTACAAGTCAAATATGTGAAACAGAAGCTGCTCTATTTAAATTCTCGCATGTTTCTTAAGATGCATGTTTCTTAAGATGGATATGTAAGTGTTGCCCTGCATGCCACGTCTTGAAACCTACTCTTCTAAATACATTCTCTATTCGTGCGGACTTTGCTCATCTGCAGCTACGAGAAACAGCTTCTCACATTAAGAAACAGCTGTATCTGCTCCTCTACATTCTTCATTGATTCTGACTATGCGTCGTTGCAGCTACAAGAGAAACAGCAGTATCTGGATGCAGAAGATGGGTTTTGGCAATATTGCTACACATAGTTCAACCTTTACTCTTGAGTTAGGTATTCACCGAGTTTACGAACAGATGCGTAAAAAATCATATTTCCCTATTTCCACAGAATAGTTGTTTCCCATGAAGGCCAACCATCAAGGAAAACTTGAATCCATCCCCCCTTCACACCAAACAAGTAGATATTGTGAGAGCAATTGTTAATAAAAATACAGAACAAAATAAGAAACTTGGATCCTATTAGTTTTTCCCATAATGATTATTCTACTGTCTACACTATTTCAAATTTACGAAGGCTTGAGACTTTTTTTGGGTGGATCATGGTGGCTTCACTAGACAAAATGAAGGCAATTTGAGAACAATCCAAATGTAAAGGGAACCCTCAATGTTATGTATATAACATGTGTCACACCGCTGCTTGAATGGTGTGAGTTGTATCAAATAGTTAATTTTGTCGATAAGCAAATGCCAATTAAGGTTGGGCTAATTGGGCCCAGACCTTGATTCAGATCTCACAACCTAGTTGTACGATGTAGAAAAGCACCCGTTCCTCCTTAACCACGCCTTCTGTTAAGCAGTAAACATTAATCAGTAAACAGAAGTCAAAAGCTGAGCAAAATCAAGCACACAAAAAGCATAACTGATCTCACCATCTCGAACAGACATCTTGCACAGGAGTACGTGGTCTAGTCCATATATAAACTACAATAAGCGGGCATAAGATAATCTCTTTGTACACATGCACACCCGCGCACGCACCCACAGAGAGAGAGAGAGAGAGAGAGAGAGAGGGAGGGAGGGAGGGAGATAGAGAGAGAGTTATCTACAATATATAATCAACTCTTCTATACATATGTAAAATTAACCTTAAACATGCTAAACACATACCAGAATAATGGTAGATAATTTAGTAAGCAGAACCAAGAATCTGATTGTTTCATAGATCCTTTTCCTGAACACGTAACTGCAGGTAAAAACTGAAGATAATGAAATAGATATACAGTATGCAGGTACCAGACTAACCGCAGATAATTTACAAGAAAGGGCTGAGATTCTTATTGTTCCATAGTACCTTCAGATGATGCAATTCAAGCACACGCATGCCCGCATCAAAACCCACACTGAGAAGCTTTTCAAATCCAGTGAGACTAGCAGAAGCAAACTGATCGAAAAATCATAAATGCTCAGAGAAAATTGATTCTCGAAGTTAATACATGCCTCAGAGAATAAAATGAAACATGATGGACTTAAAAGCCACGCCACCATATGTCAGGTATCCGAATTTATTGATTGATTGGAAATCATACTTCAACTTCTTATATGAGCACAGTTAAGAAAGTAACAAAACCAAAAGAAAAAGATACCTTTTCGCAAGATGGAGAAGTCCGTTTGCCTTCATTGTGCAAGATCTAGTAGCATACCAATGACATAAGTATCCAGAAGAACCTATTCAGTTGAAGCAATACATTCGAACTCCCACCCTTGGAGATTAAAGCAATAACCAAGCCTTCAGAAAATATGTTCACCAGTAATCTTCATCCACACAATGGAATATAACCAGCATCAAGCATTTGCAACCAAAGTTCCTCAAGCATTTTGTATATTCTGCCCCTTTCAGGGTGGAAACTATCTTCTGCCGAGAAAACATGAATGTTGTCCTTGACTTCAATCCAGCTTTGACCGCGAACTTTTTTTACGCCATTTTGTCTCATCAAGCTCCTCAACGTGGCAACATCTTTCCAACAACCAGTTGAAGCATAAATGTTGCAGAGTAAGACAAGAGCAGCAGAATTAGAGGGGTCAATTTGCAGAATATTCTCAGCAGCCCGCATTCCAACTTCAATATTATTTTGAGTTTTACAAGCAGCCAACAGAGATTTCCACATCACAATATCAGGTTCAAGTGGCATTTGATTTATAAAAGCTACAGCATCATTGATGCGGCCAGCTCGAGCAAGCAAGTCAACAACACATGAATAATGCTCTCTTGTCGGGACTATACCATGCTCCTCTTTCATCGCACTAAACAATTGCCACCCTTCTTCCACCAGTCCAACATGACTGCATGCTGTCAAAACTCCTATGAAAGTCACCTGGTTTGGCTTAGCTCCCGAATTCCTCATCCTCGCAAAGAGATTTAAAGCTTCTTCTCCATACCCAAACTGAGCATATCCCACAATCAAACTACTCCAAGAGAAAGCATCAGGATTATGCATGCCTTCAAAAAGTTTTCTGGCACTTTCTAGAGATCCACATTTCGTATACATGTCAATAAAACCATTTATTAAAGAGATATCGAAATTGTACCCTGTTTTTGTGGCATAGCAATAAACTTGATTCCCCATCTCTAACGAGGCGATTTTCCCACAAGCTCCAACTACAACAATTAGAGTTACATTGTCTGGCCTATTATGAGATAGCAGCATCATTCTTAATAATGAGAAAACCTCTCCAGCCTTGTTGTGATGCAGAAATGCAGTAAGAATGACGTTCCAAGACACTAGATCTGATTTGCTTTGTATCTCGTTGAACATCAAATAAGCATCAGAACAGTCTGAGCAATTAGCATACGTTGAGAGTACAGAATTACAAACTGGAACATCCAAATTTAATCCTGTTTTTATAATATAGGAATGCACTTGTTTCCCATGGCAGAGAGTTAATGGATCTGTGAAAGCACTAAGTAAACAACGAACCGTGATATCATCTGGTCTCATCTCTAGATATCTCATCCGAGAAAAATTCAGCATAGCTTCATTTGCATCACCACCATACGAAAAGGCTGCAATGAGTGCGTTCCAAGACACTAAGTCAGGATTTCCTATCTGATTGAAGGCAGTTTTTGCATAGCCTAACAAGCCACATTTTCCGTACATATCAGTAAGTGAGCAGCCAGAAAAAACATCTCCTCCAAGACCAAATTTTATACTTACACCATGGATCTGGCTTCCATATTCAGGCTGTCCAAGATAACTACAAGCACTAAAAAGACTGCCAAAGATAAATTCATTTGGCTGGTATACGCCTTGACAAAGCATTTCCTTAAAACAGGACAGTGCCTCTAACTCATATCCTAGTTGTGAAAACCCAGAAATCATTGAACTCCATGATATCAAATCCTTTAATTTGATGCTAGAAAACACAGCACATGCCTCGTCTATTTGGCCAAATTTTGTATGCATTGCAATAAGAGCATTTTTGGCAATAAGGTCGGGACCAAATTCCATTTTGATCACATGGGCATGCAATTGTCTCCCCAGCTCAACCTTATTCATACCTGAACAAGCTCTAATTACACTTCCAAAAGTGAACTGGTCTGGTGTAACAGCTGCACGTAGCATTTGAATATACAGTGTTACAGCTTCTTCCAATTCTATACCATTTTGTGAGTATCCAGCAATTACTGAAGTCCAAGAAACCACATTTCTTTCTGGCATATCATTAAATACCTTCCTAGCATCCTTCATCAGTGCGCATTTTCCGTACATATTGAGAATATGGTTCTCAAGGATCATGTCCGGCTGCAAGCCGGACTTCAAAATATGTTTATGAATTTTTCTTCCATATTCCGAGGATCTCAAAGATGAGCAAGCGTTGATCAAATGAGCATAAGTGCTTGGGTAAACATGGTAATTTCTATCCTTTTCTATAACATCAAATGCACAAAGGGCGTCTCTGAAAAGCTTTTCTTTGCATAAAGAACTTATACAATCATTAGTTGACTGCTCATTACGGACGTTAGCATGCACGGCATGAATTCCACGGTTAACACGGTTACCAGTGCAGTTAATCATAGGCCATAATCTTTTCATCATTTTGTCAGGAAGCTAAAGAAGGGGAACTTTTCCACGGTTTCACTTCCCCACTACCATATATGTTCTCCATAAGATTCTGAGAAAAATCCACCCAGTAGTCCAGGACCTACGATGCATCATTCATCAATTAAAAACTTGATCCGTATATGCACATAATGAATACATACCCTCCGATGCTCAGTATATCCTAGTATTCAAAATTCACTTAACAAGAGGTAATGGTGAAAAGGTGTAATTTTTCCCCCACTGGCTCGGTCAAATTATCATTTGGACAGCGAAATTCTTGCCAATATCATAAAGAAATTACCCAATTGCAAGAATAAAAGAAAAAAAAAATCCTCCTTTTGTTAAGCAACTATACAAACAATGCAAAGATGCGCATTATCCTCCAGTTAATAAGTATAAAAGGACAGGATGAATGAAAACTTACAAACTTCAAAATTCTTCGTCAATATGTCCCCCTTTTTTGGTAATCTTCACCGTCGACGAAAATCTAAAATATACAAGAGGAGAGAAATCTGTCATAAGTTGGTGGTGAAAGGAAAAATGCTTAAATTGTGAAAGTCAGTGACAAACCCATCAATTGTTTGGAAGAACCGCCACAAATTCAGATGAAATTCAGCAACGGGTAACGAATTTCGCGAGACATGAGACAATAAAATGAGTTCACCGAATTTCATGTAGTATCTGTATGCAAATGACAATGCACGTGAATGGTAAAACGGTTCCCTATGGCAATTGTTTGCGGTAGAGGGGAAGGGTTTTGGTGTCTGCAAACAGGGACGGGAAATGAGCCCAACTAGTTCGGGCTTGACTCGATCGTTTTCTGTGCCGAGCCCGGGTGATTGGTGAGCCCAGCTCGTCAATTGGTGAGCCGAATTGACATCCTTTTTAAGGTATAGGAGAGAGTTTGATGTGATGATCATGAAAGTTATTTAACTTGGGTTGGAACCATAAATTAGAGTAAACACGTGATATAGATACTCGTCCACTATATTAGAGCATCTCCAATCCTACAGTCGAGTCATGTGAACTGTAGCAATTTGAAAGGGGAAAGAAAGTGGAGAGATGTGAGAGAATTAAGGAAGAGTGAGTGAATGCATGTGAGAGGCAAACACATCAAGCCTATGTTTGGTTACCATTTAAAAACACCTCGAATTTATCAATCAATTTAAATTTCAACTTTTAGACACATGACAACACCACATTTAACCACATATTTGATTTGACTTGAACTCTTGCATTATTTTAATCATTATCTCCACATGGCACAATCAAATCTCGACACTTATACAAAATTTGAAATTTAAATCCATCTATAAATCAACTCATTTATAAATGGTTACCAAACAAAGCCAAAATCAAATAACGCAAAGCAAAGATCTTCACCTCTATCTACGTGCAGACCATCTGTTCGAGATTGTGGGATTTTTTGGGTTATTTTAATGATTTTTTGGATGCCACATGAATCACGAAGTTGGACACACTAAGAGCATTGGATATGCGCTTATAGTCTGGTAACTTTACTAGTATACCGTGGAAGAGAGAAGAGATTCTTGGATGAGTGGAAGAGGGAGGGATAGAGTAAATCTATGTCTTTTCGTGTGAGTCATTGAGAAAACCTTCTTTTCAATCTTCTTTACAATTGATAATTATATATTTCATAGAATTCATGTATACTATACAACTATTCGTAATTTTATTTTTCAAGTAATAAGGGAAGAAAAAAAATAAAAGGGATTAATTCGGTAATGATTAAGGACGGACCCAAGATTTTGCATAAGACTGTGCTAGATTTAGAGAAAAAAACAACTGGGGGAAGCGCCCTTGAAATTTTTTTTTATACTATAAAATGTTGGAAATGAAATTGCACCAGAAATATCATAATAAATAAAAATTTAAAAATTTTTTTTGACATAATCTCCTTTGTATATGCTTAAACGAAACCTAAAATATAATAATATTCCCTTAAATACACAAATCACAAGCATATATAATAACTTTAACCATCATTTATCCATTAATGACAAATAAAGAGTGAAAATCAGGGTTCTCAATTGTATTATCTGACAGAGAAAATAAAAGGAAAAGAAAAGAAAGAAGAAGAAGAAGAAATCTTTAACCTTCAAGGGCGTTTTTCCAGCAGTTCACTCCTATTTAGTCGCTTCTGTCCGATTTTCCAGCAGTCTCTTTCACTCCTCTTCCGGTGGTTTCCGTGCGGTTTCCGGCCTTCCCCTTACGCCCTTCTTCCGGTGTCTTGTCATCAGCACTTCTTCAGTGGTCCGGTGGATAAAAGGACAGCTTCAATTTCCCTGTATTTGCTTTCCGACTTCCCTTTTTGTTTTGGGCTAAAGAATTGGGCTGACTCAAGAATTTTAAAAAAAAAAAAGAAAAAAAAAAGAAAGAAAAAACTTTGATTTTGGGCTTTGGGCTGGACTGGGCTGCTTACGAATTATATTTGAGCTGGACCGAGTAGATCCATCCCTTGTATTGATGTTCAAGAAACATTTAGTAAGTTAAGAGATATTTGCTTGTCTTTGTACTGGAACTTTAATTGGTGAAATCTGTGTGCATAATGTTGTTATTGTTATTGAATGCAATCGTCAAATTAAGTGATACTTTAAGCTTACAACCAAAAAATAAACGAGATTCAAACACTAATCATTGAGTGATTTTAAGAATTTTAGCAATAAAAGTCAACAAAAAGATCCACTCTCATTACAAATTGGGTAAATTTCACAAAAGGTCCCCCACTTTTGAAAAAAAAAGTAATAATTTCACCTCTAACCTTTTTTAAAGGTTGTATGTCCTCAACGTTTTAAAAATATGTACAAAAGGCCTCTATGAGCAATTTCTATCCATTTTCACATTTATATACTTACAAAACCATTTTATCTTTACTGTACGAAATTAAAGGAAATTAGTTAAAAAACCTTTTAAAAAATCCAAAAAATTTAAATAACATAATGAAAAAGGTATGTCGCTTTCTTCAAGTAGTTACTCCTAGTTCCTCTGCCATTTCCCTCACCGTTTTGTTCTTTTTTTTTTTTTTGTGGGAGTGGGGAAGGGTAGTGCCTATACTTAAGTTGCCTCTAAGGATAACAAAAGGGGATTTTCCTAGATGCAAAAATTTGGAATGAGAAGGGTTGTAGCAGAAATAAAAGTGGAAGACTTTTTCCCTTTTTTAATCAATAATTCAGATCTTCAATATTTTTCATAAGAAAAATTCATACATTTTTAATTGTTTTAATTTTTATGACTTGAATATCTCAATTATCATTGCTTATTTATGTTTAAATTTCAAGAGAGTTCATTACTTAAAGTGACTATGACACTAGTGGTGGTGGTAATGATGTTAGGTAAGTGAATAGAAATGATAATATATCGATCAATGTTTATATATAACTTGTGTTAAGTTAGTAGATTGAAAAACGATATATAAATGAATATGTATAAATGTGTGAAAGAGAAAAAAAAGATATATCAAAATAAATTTTTACAATTTGTGTTTTTATGTTTTTATTTAAATAAAGGGTAAAACTGTCTTTATTGAAAAATGAACAATCAAAATTAACAAAAATAATATACAGGGATCATTTGTGTATACTCTTAAAAGGTTGGGGACCTATAATGTTAAAAACGTTAGAGATGAAATTGTTACTTTTTTCAAAGGTTAGGGACCTTTTGTGAATTTACCCTTTTTATAAATTACACAAAAGTTATATATAAAAAAAATTACACAAAAGTTGCCTAGGCGCCAGCCCCTCATATTTGAATATCCAACGGGCCCCACCCCAGCAACCAACTTTTTCAAAATAAAAAGCCGCAAGGCTCTCTCTAGTGTGAAGCACCAACTCACAAGTAGCCGTTAGATAATCAAACAATTCCCATTTATCTTCGACGAGCGGAGCAAATTGCCTTCAAAGAACTACTAGTTCTTCATTGCAAATCAATTCTTCTGCATCTTGCAATCAACTCAGGTAATTCCCTAAAAATTTCAGAGTTTCAATTTTTCTTAGTTTCTTATGTAATTGATTTTCATTTATCGTGCTATTTTAACTCTTTTTTTGTAATTTTGATTCTCGCGTTGTTGTAGAGGATCAGTGAAATTGACGGGAGAGGAAAGATGATGTCGCTGACGCAGGATCATTTTCGTAAAGGGGGGATGGGGATATCACCATCTCCAGCACCTTTCTATACGCCCCGACCAGAAAGGCGTAGGCCCGATTCGAGAGGGTTTGAGTTGAATTCGAATCGTCAGGATAAAGATAAAGAGGTCAATGTGCAGGTTCTGCTTAGATGCAGGTGAATTTTCTGGATTTCAGATACTCATTCTTTTTATTAAGTAGATTAAGCAGAGTTAACATTTTCTGGTAATTAATCTCAATTTGACCATCAAAAGTTTTCTGGATGCTATAATTATAACTATCAAGCATGAAAATTTGAAATCCATGTTAAAATTGACTTAGAATCTTGTCTTGGTCTCTTTGGTTGGCTGCAGTAGACTCAATAATTTGAAGAAATTTAACTATTTTTTTTATTAACGATAAAGCAAATCCGAGGAAGCCGTCTCTTGGCTCTCAACTATTTTTTTATTAACGATAAAGCAAATCCGTGGAAGCCGTCTCTTGGCTCTCGTGGAGTTTTGTTTAAATTGTTGTTTTGTAAGATAATATGCTAACATTTTTGTTTGAATTAACTGCAGGCCATTGAGTGATGAAGAACAAAGGTCAAATGTGCCAAAAGTTGTAACATGTAATGAAAATAAAAGAGAAGTCACTATTTTGCAAGGTGTGGCTAACAAACAAGTGGACAGAGTTTTCATCTTTGATAAGGTATGTGTTTTATACTGTAGAGGATTATACATATCCAATTAAGCCAGATAATTTGTTTACAATTTGACAACTTTTTGTTTGAAAGGTTTTTGGGCCAAAAGCACAACAAAGATCAATTTATGATCAAGCTATCTCTCCGATTGTTTGCGAAGTGCTTGAGGGCTTTAACTGCACTGTGTTTGCCTATGGACAAACTGGAACAGGGAAAACTTATACAATGGAAGGAGGGATGAGAAATAAGGTATGGATGCATCATCAAGAAACAAGTTATCTTCTTTACAATTCTCGTTTTTCTCTTTTATTTTTTTATTTTTATTTTTTTTTTAAATCAATACTTCCTCTCTTGTGCTAGGGTGGTGAGCTGCCTGCTGGGGCAGGAGTAATTCCTAGAGCAGTTCGCCAAATCTTTGACACACTTGAGGCACAGAATGCGGATTATAGTATGAAAGTGACTTTTTTAGAGCTTTATAATGAAGAAATAACTGACTTGCTTACTATGGATGATAATCCAAAATCAACTGAAGATAAGCCAAAAAAGTCTGTCTCCTTAATGGAAGATGGAAAAGGTTGCGTATTTGTAAGAGGCCTTGAAGAGGAAGCTGTGTACAGTGCAAATGACATTTACAACCTGTTAGAACGAGGTGCTGCCAGAAGGCGCACAGCAGACACTTTCTTAAACAAGCGCAGTAGGTATGGCTTCTCTTGCCACTGTTGTTAATTCCTTCTCATGATGATATCGGGTAAACTAAATTGTTTCTAATGATACAGCCGTTCCCATTCTGTATTTACCATAACTGTTCACATAAAAGAAAAAGCCATTGGAGATGAAGAGCTTATCAAATGCGGCAAGCTCAATCTTGTTGACTTGGCAGGATCAGAGAATATTTCTCGTTCAGGTGCTCGAGAGGTGTGAAATTATTACTTCTTTCTATTTCTTTCATGCCTGTGAAACTTTGATGAAGAGAAAATACACAAGAAAAATTGTTTGCAGCAACAGGAAAGGGAGAATCTTCCTTTTGTTAACCTATTGTAATGAGATGTAAGAGTTTACAGCTGCTGCTGCTTTTGGGTATCAGCTTTTTGCTGTCAACATACTTCTATTGTCAAGGTTATAATTCATATATTTCCCAAGACATTCAAATAATCGGAAGGCCTTCTGGCAGATTTGTTGCTTTGTGTTTCAGGAAGCCCCTACTCAGTTATGTCTAATTGATCTTGAGGGGAGAAATTTTCATTTACTCCTGAACCGTATATTAGTTGTGATCTAATATCTTTCTAAGAAGAATTAAAAATATAAACTAGTCCATCATAGAGCTGCTTCAGTGATAGTGTGCAATTTTGTAAGCCAGAATAAACAAGACAAAATGATTGATGTTAGAAATTACTTATACTGCTTCAATTGGAGATTCAGTTTCCCTTCAATTGTATTTTTATAAATGCAAAGTTGATATGATTCCCTCACAGTAATTAGGTTTTGCTGGTAATGAACCATCAAATATTGATGAAAGTCTATTATAATACAGCTTCGTGCAAGAGAAGCTGGTGAAATAAATAAAAGCTTACTAACCTTGGGTCGTGTCATTAATGCACTGGTGGATCATTCTCTTCACATACCTTACAGGTTTGACACTGTGGCAGTTTCCTTCATATAAGTTATTAAGCGAATACTTTTTCAACTTCATGTAATCACTTTAACCATTTATACAGGGATAGTAAGCTAACCAGGCTCCTAAGAGACTCATTAGGGGGAAAAACAAAGACGTGCATCATTGCAACAATTTCTCCATCTGGTCATAGTCTGGAAGAAACTTTGAGCACCCTGGACTATGCTTGTCTCGCGAAAGGCATAAAGAACAAGCCAGAGGTAGGTGTGGCTATTTTTTTTGCTTCAAACATATATGTTATAGAATTGTCATTGAGCTTAATAAATCTTTTCTAAAAGGCAAATCAAAAAGTCTCCAAGGCTATGCTGCTTAAAGATTTATACTTGGAAATGGAGAAAATGAAACAAGGTATTCTGATAGCTGCATTTTCTGGATTTTTAAGCAAAAATATAATACTCTTAATTCTGATGTCGTTTCCATCTCGGATCAAATCAGATATTCGAGCAGCAAGGGAAAAGAATGGTGTTTATATTCCACATGAAAGGTTTCTGCAGGATGAAGCTGAGAAGAAGGTAAGTTTGTCTGATATTATGATGCATCTCACCCAGCTGCTACCAAATTAGTCAAGTTCATTCTAACAAGTTAACAACTAGTAAAAATTCTATGGAGATTTAGCTCCTGGAGACAACTTTTATCTGTTACTTATTATCATGCATAAATTCATGCCTTACCTAATAATTAGCATAAGTAAATCTTGACAGTTGAAAAATCCTTTTAATCCTAAATCAATTGGATCTCATAAGTTGAGCTATACATCTGGCAGGAGATCGGAAGAGGATAGAGCAATTAGAGATTGATCTCAACGACAGTGAGAAGGTGAAACTTGCTTGTCTCTTTTTTATGTGGTAAACTAATTCATACTATAGAAGTTGTTCACTTCTGACCTTTCTGCCTCACAGCAACTAGATAAGTTTCGTGAGCTTTATCTCAGTGAGCAAGAAGATAAACTGAACATTGAAAGCGAGCTCAAAGACTGCAAGGTACAAGCAAGAATATCATGAAAATATCATACTTCTTTTGTGGTGATCTGATCTGCATTAGTTTTTCAGGCAAGTCTACAAAGTACATGCGAAAGGTTGCAAGATCTGCAAGAAAATTACAACATAGCCATTTCAGTGTTAAAGGAAAAGGAGTCTATAATCTCCAAACTCCAACATTCAGGTAAGATTGAGTGTTTTGAATATGAGTTGCATCTTACAGATTCATCAATTATAAAACATTTGTGAATCTTTTATCATACCTACAGAGATTCGGTTGACTGATTGTGCGAAGGAGCTGCGAATTAACTTGCAAGATGCCTGCAGAGATATAACTAACCTTTTTGGAAAAATAGGTATGTGCTCATTCATTTATATTATTGTTTACATGGTTTTCCTGTTTATTTCTTCAAAGGTATGTGTTTATTTTTTTACAAAAAAGATTTGTCTTTCTGCATGTGGTTTGATCAAAAAAGTCCAGTTCCCTTTGTATATAAGTTTTGTTTTCTAAATGAATTAGGTTTTATATGTTCAATGTCGTTCCTTAACTTTTGCACAATAAAATTTATTTTGAGCCTTTAGCCACTTCAATTGCCAAGATCCATTTTCGTTACTTTCTGAATGAGCAAAAAAGTCAGATATGCAAAACTAAGAATTGTTATGTACACAACATGAAATTGGTTTACAGATCACAAGGACAAAGTTGAAGCAGAAAATCAAAGTCTTCTCCAAACATTTGGTGCCCAGCTCGACAGAAGTTTGAAGCTTCTGCATGAGACAGTTCTGGGGTCGATTTCCCAGCAACAGCAGCATTTAAAAACTTTGGAAGAACAGGCTGGCTCATTTCTCGCTAGTAAATGTGATGTAAGACATTGAGAAACTCAGAAGTTTCAAATTCAAACTTGTCAAGTTTGTCATTAAGCTGATGCATTTGCCTCTTTGTTTATGCACCAGTCAAGCCAGGCCATGGAATCAAGAATTGAGAAACTGACAAAGACATATGATAGAGGAATCTTGGCTATGAAGAATTTTAATGACAAACTGCAGATAAAAGCTTCTTCAGATCTGAATCAAATGAAATCAATGATATCATCTCATGCAACTGAAGTTGAGAATGTACGTTTTTGTGCAGATGAACTGTGACACAGTTAGGCTGGTGTATGATAGTAATGTCTATGGTGTTTATATAATGATTGTGGCTTTGTGCAGTTCCTAAAAAGAGCATCCTCAGAGGCCAAGGATTTCATTTCTGATATCCAAAACTGTCTGCACCACCAACAACAGCTGCTGGCTTTTTCTGCCCAACTGCAACAAGAGGTCAGTAGCTGAGGATTATGATTGATTTGTGTTCTTCAGAATCGTTTCTTTCTTCACCAAGAGTATTCTTAACCTAATTTTCCAAATACTGAAGGGATTACGCCGAAGTGCATTCTCTGCACAAGTTATCTCAAGTGCAACAATCACCTTTTTGAATGAAGTCTACCAACGAGCTTCTCAACTTATGGAAGTTCTAGAAAAGAGCAAGAACGAAAGATCCCATCAATTAGAAAATTTTCAGAAAATGTTCAAGGTTCAGCAGTGAAGAAGTTCTTCATTTTCAAGATTAATTTCAAGGTGTTATGGACTTTTTCACATTGTTCTTTTTTTTGAAACAGGAAGAAGCTATTAAAGAAGAAAAAATAGCCATGGAAAAAATTGCAGCAATATTGGCATATCTGACAGCCAAGAAAACTGCAATTGTGAGTTCGGTTTTTCTTTTGCTTCTTTCTTCTTCACTTTTTTAGCTTGTAACTATTGTGATATGTGTCAGTCATTACAATGAGTGCTCAAAACATGTAAAAATGAATTTCAGGTGTCTGAAGCTTCAAAATTTTTTGAAGATTCATACAAGCAAGAAAATGTGATAGTGCTGCAGGAGTTGACCAACATGCAACGAGTTTCAACAGAAGCGAAGAAAGGGCTAAATGGATTTGCACAAAACGCCAAAACTCATTACTTTGAAGAGACATTTTCAACAGCTGAATGCACAACTACAATAGAAAATTGCCTGCATGAGTTGTAAGCTACTAATCTATTTATAGCTTTGAGTGAGTGAGTGTGTGTGTGTGTGTTGTTTTTTTTGGGGTGTTGGGGGAGTTTCAAATAAGCTTTTTCCGGTAATACACGGGATAGCGGATGTCTAAGTATGCATGCTTCAGTTGTGCAGTATGCTAAACTTACAGTGAATTGGATAATTCTCAACAATATTAATATAGAAAAAGAAGCTAAAATCTTATATTGCAGAAAGAATAAGCACTTCATCATATGTCTTGCGTTACACCGATAAGGCAGAGGAATTTCCAATGCTAGACAGCCATCAGACCAAGTGAATCTATAGTGAAAAATCTCTCAGGTCAGAGAACATAATGTAGACCCCTAGAAGACAGGGAATCTGTAAAAGCCCAGAAGATAGTGAATCACCTCTCAGGTCAGAAAACATAATGTGCAATTGCATGATTACAATGACGTGAAGAAGGGTTGGGAATATGGATTTTATCTCATTCGATGTCAGCGCATTCTTTTGGTTTACTATTACAAAGAAATGTAACTTTTCTGTCCTGATGAGCAGGATTAGAAGGGTGGAATGCTGTAGTCAACAGTGGGATGACGCACAAATAGGCATGGGCCATGTTTCTAAGGAAAATCTTGCAGAAATTGAATCAGCTGTTCGGTGAGCTCATGGAATGCGTTCTTTAACGAATGTTCTTAATTTTTACATTCTTCTAACTTCGTTTCTTCTTGACAGGACAAAGATTCTTGATAATCATGTGATACATGATGAACTTGTTTCCACTTCCTCATCTATGGATGCAGAATTTCGAGCAGAGATCCACAATATGAAGATGTCCATCAATGGTACTAATATTTACTATTTTCTTTATCTTTGTCTCCTTTGGAAGTCTCAAACAGAAGCCCCTTAACTAGTGAAGTCTACAATGTGCAGATTCTTTGATGTTAGACAAAGTAAATAAGGAGCAAATTGACACGATGGCTATGACCAGCTCAGATCAGCTAGAGTCTATAGGCATGAATCATGGTAAAAGCATATCAGATATATGCAATAGAGCAGAGCAATGCCTCCAAAAAGATTATTTGGTATGTTTATTAACAAACACTATGAACAGTACTCAACATTTTTCTATAGCATTGGACCTGTTTGACTTGCATCTTTATTTTGAGTTCACTTATGAATCTTTGAAGTTTAAAGAAAGAAGATGCTTGTAAGTTTGCTCGGTGGTGTGGGAGCTGAAGTGCTGGAGAGTATAAAGCAACATAAAACTGAGCTAAAATCTCAGATAATATACTGTCATATAAATTCCTCTATTGCATGCCAAATACGCCAATAAAATGATCAAACAGAAGTAGAAGTTAGACTCATCCTCCATTTTGAGACTTGAAGTGTCTACCTACTACTGACATACAGATATCTTAACTCTAAACAGGTTGACAAGCACACAAATACAACTCCCAAGAAACGAGTAATTCCAGTTCCGAGCTTGAAGTCCATAGAGGAGATGAAAGCATCTATTGTCGAGGTTTATTCATCGAAGACTTTAAGACAGAGCGATGCTGAAAGCAAGATTTTGCAGCCATTTTTAGGAGCATCAGCATACAGAAATCCTTTTCAGAATGTCAACTAGCTAATTCAGGGAATAGTAGGGAGAGTAGTAATAAGGTCTCCACTAGATATGTTGTATTGCCTTGTGCATCCTCAATGCCATTGTTAAAGTACCGGTTACTGTAACTAGTAATGTATCATTTTCTAGTATAGGGAACAATTTTCTTGCTGGGACAAAGGGTTAGTTTGTTGTTGTAGGGGGAAAGGTTTGAGAGCTAATAATTTGCTCCTTGAATTCCAATCTAAAAGCACCCCCCCCCCCTTCTCGCTTTTTCTCTCAAAATCCCCCTCCAACCAAAAAAAAAAAGTGGAGATATGCTGTCTCTTTAACAATTCTAGAAAATCAAGAATATCCATTGAAGCAAACTGTGTTGAAGGAGGTTAGCTTGGATCTTATATCTGGGCAACAGCAATGGACTATGGGGATGGTGTGGCTTTTTTCATTTCTATAGAAATTGTTTAAAATATATTTGGAAGAAATGATCATACTATTGCTTAGCTTAGGCTGAGTAATAGTGAGTAGCAAACATACCCTATCTTTCATTAATTATTAAATTTACTAAAAAAATAATAAATAAATAAACAAAAGGAGCTTTTAAGAGTAACACATTTCATATTTGCACTCAATGGAAAAAATTATGAATATCTTACCATAGAGCTACGAGTTGAGTATCCTATCCCTTTATCTTTACCCTTTTTGTTAGAAAATGTGAGCGAAAAGCGAACTTTCTTTTCAACTTAAATACAAGTGAAAGGCAAATTCGAGAAAAACAAGTCATCAAAAATGACCTTTTTCTACTTCAAGAAGCATCTTCCAAACGAGTAAAGCATGTTGGGTTTCGTTTTATCCTGTCTGAAAGGAACTTATTCCAATATAATATTTAGTATTTATTTCTCTCTCCTTGGATTCCATATACAATTTGCATTGTGGACTAGCATATATCCAAGCTTTACTAAATTTGAATGTGGTTTCTTTATTTCATTATGTTGTACATTGTTTACTTCATTACAACTGAACCATTTTGCTTATATCTGGTAGGAAATAAGTTTACAAAGAATCATGCTACTCTACCTAATAGATTAACCTTTTTGGAATGAAGCTTCAATTCCCTTTCAAGTGTACCAGACTCGGGTCTCAAAACTTTGCTATGTCAAAGCACAAGTCAGATCACCAATCAATGGAGGTGTTGGGCCCCCTAACTGAACATAAGGTACCACATTAACCAACATGAAAGTGAAAGATTTGAACTTTACGATTTCTAGTTTAGTAAAGAAGGATGGATACACTATACTATTGAATATCGGTTGATTTTTCAAAAAGTGTGAATAAATTCCACTCTAGACTTGGAGTAAAAGATGAGGTTTCGGAATACTGCAACTAATAGATTAACCTTTTGAAGCATATAGGCATAGCATCTAATTTACTATTTCAGAATAAAATGTGATGAATTGATTTTTTGATATTTCATGGACTCCTCTTGACCATAAGTGGCATGTAAAAATGGCAGAATATAAAGACTAGCACAAACATTTTTTTCAATCAGATTACAGAAGTAAGATTTTCAGTTTTCTGTCTACTCTTCTCAAGTTTTAGAAAATATATGCAATTTCTCTTTGCTTATTTTGTACTCTTATTTCCATGCAAAAGACCAGATTGGTAAGGAGGAGTGCGGTGGCAGCGGCAGTGGTAGCTCAGCTCTAGAGGCGCCGTCATTCCAGAAAAATTGCAAGAAGATTTATTGATGGAGGGACGGAAAAAGAGAATGGTTAATATCTCCGCTACCGGCGGACATATATGTTCTTGGGTATGCCATCTCTCCCTGTTTCATTACTTCATTTTACAATATGGTAAAGTTATCCTAATGAATTTCTGGTAAGTTAAATCAGGTTCCAGGAGATTGTGCCTCTGAGTGCAGGCAACGTACTAGGCCCCGAGGACTGTAGTCGAGCTATCAAGTGGCTAGCCCTGATTCACCAAGCTCTGAAAGAAAATCTGGACACAAAATCTTCAACGACACCCAGAGACCAACATCAACCAAGAAAAAGCTACGTAGACTCGATCTCAGCAATAAATGTGTGTGAAGATAAATCAAATATGAATCATCAGTTCCACTTAGCTGCTAGTAAGCAGATGGTTGGGATCTTTCTATGTGTTTGGGTTCGTGCGGGCTTGTATCAGCACATTAGTAGTCTGAAGGCTTCTTGTGTAGGAATTGGCATCATGGGATACCTCGGAAACAAGGTAAATATGACTATGTTTCAGGTTTCTAGTTATAACAAACCCCCCAAGTCCAATTATGAAGCATGATCATGTCTTGGATTTCAGGGGGCTGTTTCTATTAGTATGACATTATATCAGACAACATTTTGCTTCATTTGTTGTCATTTGGCGTGCGGAGAGAAAGAAGGAGACGAGTTAAGAAGAAATTCGGACGTTATGGAGATTTTGAAGAAAACAAGGTTTTCTCATCCATGTAATATACTAGGAAAATCAGCTCAACCTGAATGTATTTTGGATCATGAGTAAGATTTCTTCTCCTCCTTAATCGAAAAATGGGGTGGCGGGCATTAATGCTATAGTTTTGTGCATCTAACTTTGCGTTTAATCTTTAAACACAGCAAGATAATTTGGTTTGGAGACTTGAACTATCGACTTGCTTCAGTTTCTGGCGAAACGCATGAGCTACTGAAAAAGAGAGACTGGCAAGCACTGCTAGAGAAAGATCAGGTGACAAATCTAGTTCAGATTCAGAATTCAATGAAAAAATGGATCTTTCAAAAGGGATGTTAATTTTTATGGCAGTTGAGGATAGAACAAAGAGCCGGTCGAGTATTTAAGGGCTGGGCAGAAGGGAGAATACATTTTGCTCCAACTTACAAGTACACTGCCAATTCTGATCATTATCTTCTCCAATTGTCAGAGTCGAAAGAGAAGCAAAGGACTCCTGCCTGGTAAGACGGGATTTAAATTTTGAGCCGTTACACATCCTCTCTGACATTGGATAATAATCTAATAAGATCACCAAAATAGAAGAGCACATAATGTTATCTGTCTTTCTTTCAATTTTCTTTAATTGCTTCTAATTCCTCTCTAAAAATCGTCTTTCTCCCCATCATTGCTCCTCCCTTTGGGAAAATTCACTGCTAAAGTTGTATACCAGTCATATTGTGAAGATGAATAATGATTACAGAAAATAATCCTGAGACAAATGAATGAACAAATGTGCAACTTGGTGTGTTTTGCACTTAATAACTCTCTCTTCTCCGGCTTCTGTTTGTTGGATAATATAACAGGTGTGACAGGATACTATGGAAAGGCGACGGACTCCAGCAAATATCTTACGCCAGGGGTGAATCAAAACTGTCGGACCATCGGCCGGTGTATTCACTCTTCTCAGTGCGAGGAAATGCAGTCAGCAAGCAAACGCAAAAGCCCACATCAATTATAAGCTCAAACACCAACGTTGTTTCTTCAAAAGCAGTATCAGATGCTTTAACTAAAACAGTTTTAGACAACATTCCGAGAAATGAGAACTTATTCCCAACAAAGCATGACATTTTGATTTTGTTCCAGTGCTCGTCAGAAGATAATCATGTTTTGTAAGAGATTTTGCAGAATAGGACAACAGAACCGTTTGAGTCATTTTCAGTATTTTGTACGGAGCAAGCAAATAATAAATTTTTGTCAAATCCTGCAATTGGAGAAGCTAAAACCAATTTCATTCCTTGCACTATTTCTAAAAGTAGGGCTGAACAAATAAACCGTCAAATAAAAAAAAAACCGAATTAATTTGTGAAAATGGTTTAGATTGGTTTGGTTTGAAAAGTGAAATGGTATGGTTTGGTTTGGTTTGAGAAAATTTCAAACCGCTTGAAATGGTTTGGTTTAGGTTTTGATATTTAAAAAACCGTTTAAACCGAAGGGAACGGTTTTTTATGTTTTAATTAATTAAAAAATTATTAATGTGTAAGATATATAAGGAAAAATATCAAAGGACTTAATTAATTTATGATTGTCAAATTCGTTGACTGAGTGTGGTACTCTAATAAGGAATTGCTTGTGATAATTTGGTTCATTTTAATAATTTAATAAGCTAATTCTTTACTAATTTAATTAATGCTCTAAAGAAAGTTTTCTGGAGAAATTATACAGTAGTTAATTGTGCATATTTTTCTAAAATTTTTACATTTAGATACTTGAATAAAATAGCACTTCTATAAATATATTCTGACAATATCTCAATTTGAAACTTATATTATTTGGGTTTTTTTTCTCGGTTACATTTCATTAGTTATATGTTTGTGTTTTAGTAAAATTTACTAAGTTTTGATGAGTTTGATATTAATATTAGTATTCAAAAAGCATATTAATATATAAAATATTTACATTTATAAAACTATCACATTTTGGGTCCATTGTTATTACGTCGGTCGTCGATACACAAACCATGGTTTAAGACCGAACCGAACCGAACCGAACCAAAAAAGTAAGTTTTGTTTGGTTTGGTTTGGTTTGAAAAATTAAATGATTTGATTTGGTTTACAATTTCTCCAAACGGAATCTGATGGTTTGTTATAAAAATAAATCAAAAACCGCCCGAAACGAACCGTGTTCACCCCTATCTCTAAGACTTCTTTCGTCCTTCATGCAACCAAACTTTGCAATATTTCAACTTCAAAGAAAAACAGAAGGCCAATATAAATTGTTTACTCGTATAATAATGCCATAAAATATGAGTGATGAGATAAAATTATACTTTCTTATAGGCAAATACCAAAGTCTCCAACATATTCCACAAGTCAAATTACATAAGATAGTTAAAAAGAAAAGGTTGCGTTCCACAAAATCATAGAGCCACAGGGTCCAAAGAATTGGCACAAGAAGGACCTTACCTCCAACAATGCACTGTTGAAGGTTGCTAAGAATGTCTAGGCATGATTGGTTTATCTCAAGTAGCTAGTGCACTTTAAACCTGTCGCTTGCTCAAAATCCAGCTCTCAAAACTGCCGAAACTTTTTGGTAACATCAAAATGCAGACCCACTGCTCTTGGATTTCCCGAGCATTATGTCTTTTGCTTCATTAATTTTAGAAGCAAGATAATGGCTGCCACCTGCATCGGGATGGTTGGCCACCATTACCCGCCTGTGTGCTTCCCTTACTTTTTCTGGTGGTGTATTTTCCCTGTTACGAGTTAGGGATAGATATTGAAACTATCAGTGGAGGATCAGACGAATATGGATAATTCATAAAATCCACACTTGTCCCAAAGAAATAGCATAGCACCAATAACCAGGTAAGAATATTTATCAATGAGACTATGTTTGGTACAGCGTATAGGGTTAGGGAGGATAAGATTAAGGTGGATTCTGGTGTATTGCAACTACCAACTGCATATCAAAGAAAAGCGCTAAACATTTTTAAGCAGTAAAGCTCAATAGATTTGTTGATTTAGACTCAATCCATTTGTTCAGTTACTAATCAATATTTTCAACAAAAAAGAAAAAGAAAAAAACAAAAAGCAGTCCTGACTAATTATTTTTTATGAAGTTGTTCTATATCAGCTTACGTTATAATGGGACGTTATAATGGGACAAGCTACGGACATGATCTTGAAGTTCAACAAGTTTCAAAAACCTACTGTTTGTCAGACTTGACAGAAATCTTTGTTATCTTGTTCAAAATAACATAACTACAAGTAACGACGTCCCTTCATATACTTCTCCAAACTTACGAGCTACTCAACTACAGTACTTAGTTGCCAAAAGTAAAGTAACATATTCAAGCATGAGGCAAATCCTCTAATGTCACACCTCCATTTGCCCATCTCATAAATCAAGAGATCGGAAGAGCCTCGTCTGTACGCGTAAAACCCCCCTCCCTCCCTCTCATCAAAGAAATAAATAGCTGTACCTGACTCCGAGAATTAGAGCAGCTTCCCTCCTAGTCATCTTTGGCTGGAAACCTCCTTCATAAAATTTACGAACTCTAGCAGCTGGTGGTCTTGCCTTGAATGCTTGCCAGGCCTGAATGCCATATTTACCAGCATAAGCGGCAGCAGCAATAACAAGTCCTGCTATCAATGGTGAGCTCTGTCCCAAATTTCAGAATAAAAATTACTTCAGATGGCCAGTACATGCACTGATGCACAACATCACAAGGTAGCAGTACTTACAGCAAAAAAAGATAGGGTACCCAATCAAAAACATAAATACAACAACAGTCTGCATAATCTGATGATAACATTGTCTCAATAGAGATACAGATACTTCTATGAGAAATAAATTTAAGCCCCATTAAGTTTGAAGTTCTGTTTTAAAACAGAAATGAAATGATTGCAAATGATGTCGATGGTACTTGTGGCTCCCACAAAATATGTGGATGACAATAGTTTGACCAATTCCTATTTAAAACAAAATTAAAAGCCTAAAAGAGGCTTATTTCTTTAACTGCCGATGAATTTGAGTCCCATGAGCCTGTACCATTGTCATTATATGTACATATAAAGCACGGTAATCAAATATAAAAACAACCGCGCCAAAAGAATTAGAGCCTGAAACTTTTACATTGATTAGTAACTCCTAGAGCTTATAAATGTTGGAAAGTTGCGAAATTAGAAAAAAGCCTTTTACAAAAAAAAAAAAAAGAAAGAAAAGCCAAATAGAAAAGATGGCTAATGATATGTTTGAAATCTCTTACAAAATGCACATAAATATGGAGGTATATATGTTGATATCAATTGCAGACCTGCTTCAAATTGCCATCTTGAGAGGAACCTAAGGGATGTTTGATTCTCAACGTTATAATTTCACCTACCAGTAATTTGAAAAACTACTGAATTACAACCATACATTTTAAATTTCCATTAAATATCAAACACTCATTTCACCTCATTATAATTCCTTGATATTATTAATGAGAATCAAACCCCTTTTCAGTTAAGGACATTGATGAGGCTTAGTTTTGTTCTTTTTTTTTTTTTTTCAATTTGCAACCGGAATAAGGAGTGCCATTTTTTAAAATATCATGAGCATAGCATGAAAATTTAGATACAATTTGTTATATTGACTAGAAAAATACTTATAAAGCTGAAAGGAAAATTCTATCATATAATCATTGGACCATCTGTGCTTTATGTACACCAGAACGTCCATAATATCAAGATAGTGGAAAATGAAGATGTGAAACAGGATTAGGCTCTCCTAAAATGAATAAGATCTGGAGAGACTCTAGTTTAGGATGACCGAGTTTTTTTTATTTGTTGACTTCAATGTTTTACTTATTTCTACCAAGCAGCACAGACAAAGCACCTATTTGGCTATTTCGGTGAGGGAAAAGCAGAAAGAAAGTGTTGTATTTCATTTCATCTCTAGTTTCTCATAGCTACGAACTACCAGCGGTATATAACAACCAATTTTTTCTCCTTAAAAAGAAAACGAGAATCAAATGAAATTTTTTGATTAACCATCTAAAGCCTAAACAAACCGTAGGAAAGAGTTATAAGCATATCAATGAAGATGGAATGCAGATACATACATGCATAAAATATAGGTGCATAAAGCATCATGACACAGATTTATTTATGACAAAAGGAAACGAAGCAATAAATTATTATTAATCATATGAAAGTTCCCATTTCAGGTGAAAATGAAATTCACAGTAGCAAACAAAGAGAGAAACAGAAATCCTAATCAGTATATACATTTGCTGTACCTATGTTTCACTCATCACAATGACTAGTATAAGAAATAAACTAAAAATTACAAGAAATCACATGCAGAAATTCGAACACATCAGTGATTATACTTCCAAAGCAAATAATTGAATATCTGAACTGTATACAAGGATAGGGCTCACCATCTATACAAATGTGGCTTTTTAGGGCTTGAATAACAGAGAAAAGTACATTCAGATGGTCCTTGCTTCTCCTTCCCTTCACTAGATCAGAGACTTCTTAAGCATATGAACTCGTAAATGTATGGCTATTTTCCTGAATAATTAGTTTCTAGTCTATTCGGTTCAGTTTTTCAATCGGCAAGGGCGTGGCGTTGTCAAGCTACCAGACACAGCAATTTGGCAAAGAACTGAAGGCGAATGGTCACGTGATATACACGTGCATTTCACCTGGCTAAACTCTGAAGTTCGAACAAAACCTTCACACCTTTTTGAGTTTTCTCACCGGTTCAACGGTTAAAATGAGGATTCACTCACATTAAAATACAACTTACTATACATAGGGTCACCCATATGACTTATGAGCAGAGGTCACTCACTCACATTGGAATACGACCTACTAAGGCTACTCACCTATATGAATAGATATTAATTTTAACAAGTGAGCATGTCGTTCAGATGAAAATTTTTCATCTTTGTTCATTATACATAAAAACACAAAAATTATAAGGCGCCTCGCCCATGTGGTGTGCCATACATATTGCATTCAACGTATACATGGCTGTTGATGCTATGGCCATGGAGAAGCATTAAGATTGGCAAAATGGCAGCTCAAAATCGCAGGTTGGAGCTTAGGCCAGCCCGAATGAGAACAAGCCATAGGCGAATGGCTTGTCAAAAGTACGAGCTCATAGCTGCTCACAAGCTGGGTCAAGCTCAGCTCGCAAAAATGCGAGCCCGAGTGCGAACACAATTTCTCGGCTCATCGAGCCATTTTGCCAAAAGCATCGACTCTTTCAGGAAAGGAAATGAATGAAACACGAGTCACATAAAACGTAATATATAATTAGGTACTTTCTCAAAGTAATTCAGAATATAACAATCTCAAGAACAATAGAATGAATAACACGTCCTACCATCTTACACAATGGAGTCCTCTATACCAACACAAACCACGCTCTCATTGCAATGAATAAATAATGATTCAAGGTATGAAACTTTGTTGGATCAAATGATCAGTTGATTGTTTTTCTTTATTTTCATCTGTTGCTGCTGCTGCTGCTGCTGCTGCTGCAAGATGTGATGATTAGCAAATCACTTGATCACTCCATTCACTTGACCATTGTCAACAATGGAGCTGCTATCAATCTTTGGTGGACCAGAATGCCGCATTGGTCGGGCAGGTGATGATGGGAAAGAAAGACGTTTCTTAACAGATCCAGCTGATGTGTTCTCTACCTGACCATTCTCGACTCCCAGTGGACTAGACAACCTGAGCTTGGCCTTGGCTGACTGAGTCGGTGCCATGTAACTTGGCACAGATGGAGAACTTGCCAGGCTCTCATCGTCTCTAATAGATGATCCAGCAATGCTGTGCCTCCTGTTCCGCTCCAACTGCAAACTGAGCATACTCCCCGAGTCATCATCTTGATTCATTCCAATCCCGTTTGGGCTAGCTGGTTTTAATTTCCTACTAGCAACTGAAGATACCTTCTTTGACAGGGAAGTTGCTGGGGACTGGTGGCTGGAAGGACGAGCTGGCTTTTGGCTGGTTGGAGAAGACGGGCTATCAGAGTTCAGCTGATGTCTAATAAACGACTTGGTTATTTCTCCAGCAATGCTTGGGGTTGCACTTTTGACGGATAATCGATCGTTGTTGAGTTCCTTGCCGACCGTGCTTTGTGTCTCCCATGACCGGGCAACCATCCATCGTTCTAACCAACTCCAACCCCAGTGGGGATTAGCCGGGTCCATGAATAGTATATTGGCTGTTCTTGATACCTTCTTCCATGATTGCTACTCAGAAAAGTTTTATGGTTATGAGAAGCTGAAAATCTTCCATGCCATCAACACGTAGTTGCATAATAAAATAAAATATATAAATGAATGGCTTTGCTACAAGACAGTATTAACTGAAGTCATCGACCCGCAAGGTTAAACATTTTGTGCAAAAAGCGATTCCATAAAATTTTCATTTCCCAAATATAAATTAAACTCAATTGAAAAGAAAAGAAAAAGGGCAATTTTCAGCAATGAGTGGTTCAAACGTGCGTTGCATGTTGTCTGTATCATAAAAATTATTTACATAATGGTAGAATATATTTTTATCATAAACACACATGCTACCTAAAAGTTATTATAATAAAATAACTTATTAAGATATGATATATGTTTATTGGCCTAAAAAAAGGCAAAAAAAAAAAAATGATATAAGCTAAGACTCACATGGTCTAACAGCATTTGAGTATATTTCTCATACCCTTCATCAATGTTCAATTCTTCCCTTTTACAATTTCTTTGTCATAATAAAAAATATCATTTTTAGATTATTATTACTAGTACTTGCTCCCGTGCGTTGTACGGTCAAATTTTGTTGACAGAGTATAACGCAAGGAAATTAAACAACATAGGAGCAAAATAAAGAATAAAATAGCAATTTAAAATAACAAAAATAATATTATTAAAAATTTTGGAAAACCTTATCATAAACAACATTCATTGTTTCATTAATTGGCTTCTCATTCTTAATTTCTTATCATATTTAAGTATTTTCATATCAATATGATTCACGATTCTAAACACTGCTATGTTGAACTACCCGCGATTTAATATTGACTTCTTAAAGAGTACTCGAAAAGAGGTTAATCTTGACTCTTATTATTCGTCATAACAAAGAACAATTAAAGTATATAAATTAACATTAACTCTTATTAGTAGTCATAATAATCTAAAACAAGTTCGACATGTCTTAATATTACTTCTCTGACCCGTAAATGACTTCTAATATTCTAAGGGATATTTGGTAACAATCTTTCCAATAAAGTCTAAAAAGAGAATAAAAAAAACGTAATTAGAAATGCATGGTTTATATATACGTATATATACATACATATATATATATATATGTATATATAAATCATTTGTATTGAAAATATTAAAAATGCATGATCATATCAAGTAGATTAAGAGCACCAGAAAGAGATATATTCTAAAGACATAATTTATTTACTTTTTATTCTTTTCTTTTAGAACGGCAAAACTTATATACATAATTCCTTTGTTTTTTTCATTTTATTTTATTTTTTACTTTAATTTCCTGTATATTGGTAAGTTTAATAGAACTATTCTACTAATATACGTAAATGATCACTATTTATATCAACAATTATCTTTCTTTTTTAACCCATTACTGTTCTCTATACACCACAATTTGAATCTTATTTTTTTCATTTCTTTTTTTTTTAAACTTTAATTTTCTTTAACTGTTTTAATATTGAGTAAAGTAACCATCTGCTACTTTATTAATTGCAAAGTGCTGTTATACTTTGACAGTTATTTTTATCAATCGTTTGCGTTACCAATTGCAGTAGGTTATGTAACCTACCAATATACAAGATTTAAAGTTAAAAAAATAAATAAAATAAAAAAGATTATATCAAACGGAATCTAAAACCAAACTGAATCTTTTTTAGTTGAAGATTCAATTTTACTTCTTCTTTTTTGAATGGAGTAATTTATTGATCAATTGAACTACTTAAGTCATGAGATAAAGAGTCAATAAGAAAATCAAGCGCTTCGTTCTATACATGTGGGGACAAAAATACCTATAAAGAGAAAATTAAAAAAATATAATTAGAAAGACATAACTTATATACATAAATCATTTGTTTTGAAAAATTTAAAAATATAAGATCGTACCAAATAGACCAAGAGCACCAGAAGAATATATATCCTGAAAACATAACTCATTTTCTTTTTCTAATTTTAGAAAGGCATAGCTTATATACATAATTCATTTTTTTATTTTATTTTTTTACTGTACTTTTCTATATATTAGTAAGTTTTATAAAACAATTTTTTTCAAAACATGTATTGTTTAATTATCCAACTAACTTTTTTTAACCATTACTGTTGTCTATATACCACAACTTCAATCTTATTTTTTTATTTCCTTTTTTTTAACTTTAATTTTCTTTAATAGTTTTAGTATTGGTTAAAATAACAGTCCACTATCTTATTAGATGCAATGTGCAGTTGTGCTTTTATAATTTTTTTCTTTTTCTCAATAATGGATGGTTACCAATAATGGTAGATTATGTAACCTACCAATATACAAAAATTAAAGTAAAAAATAAAGTAAAATAAAAAAAATTCTCTCAAACAGTACCTGAAACTAAATTGAAAATATTCCATTTGAAGATTCAATTTTACTTCTACATTTATTAATATATAGATATAGATTTTTCTTAGTCAGTGATATAACTTTTCTATTGGAGGCTGGAACTAAAAAGAATGGGATGCTTTCCTATGAATGCATAAAAATGCCTACCTTTCAAACGTAGCACATTTAAGTCTGTTTCAAAACTATAGGAGGTTGATTTTTATTTTCCAATAGAATAGATGTAATTTGGTTTCAGATTCATCTTTTTTCCATTTTATTTTTTGTACTTTAATTTCCTGTATATTTGTAAGTTTTACAGAATTAATTTTTTTAAAACATGTATTGTTTAAAAGCATCGGGATGCTCTCAACTATAAATGCAGACAACTGATTGCCCTAAAAATAATGAGGTACCAATTTCTTTTCTAATTTTCCATCTTCAATGTTATCACGGGAACATTGTAAAGCACTAAAGTGATGTTCCCCAGGCCCTAATTTGCAATGGAAAATTGTAAGACCTTATTTCAGTGTACTCTTTAGACATTTTTTTATGGTACAATATATTCAGTAATAATGCTTTACAATTCAGTTTTTGTATCAATAATGAGCCGTTATCAATAGTAGGCGGTTACTAATAATAGTTAATTTTTTGTACTTTTATAATTAATTTTTTGTATCAATAGTGAGCAGTTATCAATAGTGACCTAGTAGGCGGTTATCAATATTATTAATTTTTTGTATCAATAATAGGCGGTTACCAATATTAGTGGGACAAAACAAAATATAATAAAATAAAAAAGATTCTCTCAAATAGAATTTGAAGCCAAATTGAATCTTTTCCAACTGAAAATTTAATTTACTTCTATTTTTATTAATATATAGATTATTAGACTTAGAATTAGAATGTTATTAATTATGGCAATTTAAAATTATTATTTGATTGAATATTTATCTTAACTTATTATATTTAAACTAACCTAACATTATTGTATAAAATAAATAATAAATATATAATTTTATAATCATTAAGAATGTCTTAAAATTGTTTTCTAAATCAAATGAATTCATTTATGAGATCACAAAAGTTTCATAAGAATGCCATTAATAACAATAATAAATTTGATTAAATTGTTAAAAACCACAAGTAATTAATGAAATAAAGTTAAAAAAAATTTAAACAGTTTCTAAAAAGTTAATTATTTGATAAAATATAGAACTTAAAATTATAAACATATCTTCAAATTAATTTGAATGAAAATATTATGAGAATCAAAGGATACTTTAATAATTGTATATACCAAATAGTGATGTTGAATTTGCAATAATTATCAAAGTTAATAATAATTTTAAGCGAATTATGTCTAATAGACAAAAAGAACATGTAAATCTAATTGTTTTTTGTTTTGAAATTAGGAGAATTGTACACCCTTTGAATTTTTCTTTTTAAACAAATTACATGGACAAAGGTTTGCAAAAAATAAAAAAATAAAAATGCTTGGACATAGTATATTAAAATTCGTGTCAATATTTTGTTAATATAAAAGCATATTTTTAAATAAAACTAAATGGAATAAATTTTTCCCTTAAGTTCAAATAAAAGAATTATAATAAAAACTTTGTAAGCAAATTAAATTTATTTAATGAAAAAAACCACACTCATAAGTAATTATTTACTTAATAAATACTATTTATTACATATTTACTACTACACAAAATACTAATTAATGACTTAACTGTAAAATTAAAAAGGTACTATTGATATTAATAAAAAATGTCAAGGGTAAAAGAGGGAAGTGAATGTTTTACACTCATTTTCTTTTTTATATAGCAGTGATAGTGGTGAGTATTGGAATCTAATAAGAGTTCATGATGTAAGAGAACACATATACAGGATCGTGAATAAGAGTACCTGATGAGTATACGAATAAGCTAGAGCTCTTTCTCGCCTGGTGGTAGCTTCATATTTGTGCAGTAAATTTGCCTCGATTTGCTCTTTTGATTGTAGACTATCATCCCACTCCTCCCCCATCTGTAACAGCAAACCAATCCATGTTTCTAGGTAAGCAGGAATAAGCATTTCATATAGGAACTAAAATTAAGTTTAATGAGACAATCAAAAGATATTCTTCACTAAGGTACTTTATACTCATCAATCAACAAATAAATAATGCTGTTCCGAACCTTCAAATTTTCCTCCTGAACTTTTTGCCTTTTCTTATGATTATCAACAGTAATTTTTCTTTTTGGCATTTTATGAAGCTTAAACTAAAAGATAAAATGAAAAGAAAAAAGATGAAATTATGATAAATGACCAGCAAATGAGCTTCTAGAAATGTGAAATTATTTGAAGGGAAACGTCAGAAGTATAGAGCAAACTTGATCAAACATTTTTAGAATATCTCCTATTTGTGTAAAATTATATTACCCAGTATCCAGTGAAATTTGCATGAATATTTTCTTTTCTGTATTTTAATCCCCATAATATTTCCAAGAATATGCGCCTAAGCTGATTATTGGAACTAGATCAGATGCGAAATAACTTCAGATGGATGGATGTCATCTAAAAAATAAGAAAACGACAGCATAGAAAGATAAGAACCAACCCTCAAGCTCTCAAGCTCTTTGGCGTGTTTCTGTAGAAGCTGTCTCTGGAGTGCCCGATTTTCCTCAGACATCCTGATCCTTCTGGACTGAATCTGGCACTGCACTCTGGATAGAGTTTGCATGCATTTCAGAGTGTTTGCAGCTTGGCGTTTGACAGTGGGACCATCAACAAGTGATTTAAGCCTGACAAGCCCTCTCAAAGCTCGCAGTGCCCTCCTAGCCTGAAAGTTAGAAATACGGTGGTTACAAACTCGATTCTCCCCCAAAAATTTTACAACTTCTATTTAGTAATTGAAAGTAAAAAAGGATCAGAAACTGAAGAGCAGAGTTTTTTTTAATGCCAGTACAACTCAAAGAAATCCAAAAGTTAACCCATATGTGCCTGATACTAAGATCGTGTTTGATTCCCATTATTTTTTCCTATTATAATTTCACCTATCATTCATTAATTTGACCACTGATTTGACACCTACTCAACTACTACCACACATTTCAAATTTCAATAAAATCTCCACCTAAATCAGAAAAGTACTTAAGTATTGGAATTTGTCCTTGGCCCCCGGCTTCATAATTTTGCCTTACACTGAACTAAATTATGTTTTTCATGCATCTTCGTCCTAGATATTTATTTATTATTATTATTTTTTTAATCAGGTAATACAGAGTGTGGATAGGAGAAGTTATGAAACTTGTCTTCCACCAAATAAACAACTATGGCCATGCGGTATGCAAACTGGTAATGCTCATTTATTAAAACGTCCTCTGGGCAAATTTAGGCAAAGTTGACGAGGAAATCTTGAGTGTCTAAGTGGAAAAAAAACTCTCCATAACATTACCTTGTTTGACGAGAATGCGTAGGTGGCTGGAAGTCTATGCATAAATGAAGAGATAAAGGTATCTAATTGAACTGGAAGCACTTACCAATATTGTGTGCCTCGTGTAATAAGAATATCTAGATAGCTAGGAATTCCTCTGGAATTATAAAAGGGGGAGTTTCATAGCAATTTTCACAATAAAAGGGTATATTTGCTATAAATTTCAGAAAACTGACACTATTTAGAAAATGGAAAGTGGTAGAAGCATTTCACCTAATTCACACAGAGATGGTAGGATAAGTTATGTGAAACTTTTCTAGAAAATTAGGAGACACATTCATTGGAAAGACGTTGATTTAAGCTCTTCAATTATAGGACACAAGTTAACAACATATCATATTGAGTAATTGCTTGAGATTCCTTAAAATTATCCATCAGACAATAAAATATGACTAGGACAGCAGTATTTTCCATACATTTATTTCCATTAGAGGGAAATGGAAATAGCTATAATAAGGCTATTAATAGGGATAGGTAGGACGACCATAGGTTAACGGTCTTTTGAGTCTGTGAAACAAAACTTTCCACCTTCTCTCTGACAGGTCACCTTACCATCTGATTTCCTCTGAAACAATATTAGAGCTAATTATATAAACATCCACTTCATTTATTTCTGAATATCATGTTTTAACATTTGTTTCTACAATTTTACTAGAAGAAAGGTTAAACTCATTTCAGATTATTGCTTCCCTTTAGAATCTTCTCTGATTTCTTGCCAAATTAATTATTACTTTCATTGTTGAGTTAAAATAAAAACACTAAAACAGCCTTGCTCTATCAAGGACGGATCTTAAGGGGAAAGTACATTTATGGAAACAGGTTTTAAAATTGCGAATTGCAGAAATTCATAGTTCACTTTTTTCATAAGGGAAAAAAGCGTAACATCCTTATCTCCAAATAATAATAATAATAATAATAATAATAATAATAATAATAATAAATAAATAAATAAATTTCCCTAATAAACGTTTATGTTCATCCTATAGAATCCTTGTAAGGACAAAATATAAATTAGTATAGTAGCACACCTGATAACCACGGAAAGCGGTCTGGATTCTGATTGCTGCAACTTCCTTCTTTGACTTTCCAGCAAATTGAGTCACTGCAGTAAGACGGACAACCTCTGCAGCAGCCTGTGCAGCTGCTACAGCGGCTTCTGCAGCTGCAGCGGTAGCAACAGCAACAGAGTAAGCATGTTTTGTCTGCTCATTCTCCACTTCAGCCAATTTCACATCTTTGGGTGGAGGACGAGGTTCTTCAATAGTCTCTGGGTTTGGGGAATCTGAAACTGAAGGCTTTTCTTTCCCAAACCACTTCTTTTTCAGTTTACTTGCACTCTGAAAGTTTTTTTATTAATCAAACATTAATCTCCAATTCGATAAGCGACAGAGAAAATACAAATTTACAGTGATTCACCCTCAGTATTGAGCTACATCTACTCACTTCAGAGAACAATGAGTGGAAGAAAAAAGTCTGTACCCTTATCATCACAAATTGTCTCCTTCTACTTTCCTTTATATACTTCATATATTAGGGTAACCAAAAATAAATACATAAATGTCCAATACTCATGACTATGTAAAACTACTCAAAAGAAATTATGACGTGCTTTGAGGCTTGAGCAAACCTGGGCTTGTTTCTCCTTGGAATTGGGACTGAGGGCTTTCTTTACCGATGAAAGCCAGCCTCCTTTCTTCCCCATCGTTCTCTCATTCCACAGTTCGTCCTACTCTGAATCAGGGGCAATAATTGTTTCTAAGCTTCCATATTAACATTGAGACGTAATCATATGTACACTGTACATATGTTGAAAGCAAAATTCAGTGGTAGTTCCGTTCAAATTACATCTAAAAATATATACCAAATCTAGACATTCCCGAAGCCCTTCTCCCAGCACACAAAAAGGAGAAATACAATTCAAGGAAAAATCACAAACTAAACTTTTTTTCTGGACACCTACATTTCTCCACGGTTATTGCATTATAATCTCAGAGCAACAAAATATCAAAGTGTAAAGCCCAGATGCCAAACAGGTACAATTCCAAGAAAAATCAAAGATTCTTCAGGGAAATGGAGCAGAAAAGAGTTCAATAGAAAAAATAAAGATCAAATTTTTTTATCGAATTTCCAAGAAAAATAAAGGATAAAACTACGTAATGAGATTTTTCAGGTCTCTGAGTGCAAATTGTTGCTTCTTTTCGCTCAACCTCAGTGTTGATTCAAATATCTGGCTGAATGCATAAAAACCCAGAGACAGACCAACATTATCGAGCTAATTCAAAAACCCCCCTGCTATCTCTTAGTGAAATCGCGTGTGTGCTTGTTTTCAGTAAGATAAAGAAGAGGGAGAAACCTTCCAGATCTTGACGTGAACACTTCAACGATTGGGGAAGACCAGAAAGAGTAACAACTGGTTTTGCTAATTCAACCCCACTTTTGGAGCTGGCAATGTAGGTCACACTTCAACGATCAGATTCCATATTCGTTTTAGGTGCTTTTTACTTGTAATTTTGCTTTATACACACGAAACACCTTTTCTATTGAAGAAAATATCTTAGCTCAGGTGTAACATGGCGCCATATATGTCTGTTTGTAGACAAGCAAAGCGACTGTTTCATTCTCATTATCGACATTAAATTATAATGAGAAATTATAATAAGGTAAAATGAGCGATATATATTTAATGAAAGTTTGAAATGTGTGATTATAAATAAGCAGTTGTCAAATCAATGATAAATGAAATTATAATGTGATTTGAAAAAGAAAATCAAACAAACAGTATAAATTTTTTACACCCATATATACGACAAGCATATGGATGATGCGATTATATGTATGTACATCACCCGACTATAATTATACATGTATGTAGTCACATGACGTAATACATATATAGTGATATCATCAAGTGTCATATCAGCCAAATATCATAATTGCAAAAATGTTATATTACAATGGTTGGATGATCAATAGGTTATATTACAATGGTTGGATGATCAATTTTCCTTGTAGGAATTGAAAAAGGTAATATTTGAAGGTATCTTTGTATGTATGTGTTTTTATTTTTAATTGGTGGTAAACCTCTCTCCTCTTTTTTTTTTTTTTTGATCCTAAACCTCTCTTAATCGTCTCCTTATTAAACTTTGACAATGGAAATTAAAACTTAACCTAACTCCCAACTGAACACCCATTTTCTTATGAGTTGGTGGAAGAGTACTCAATTTTGATTCCAATTATTATAATTAAAAATTATAGTCGGTGATCCTAATTACCTCTAGTTTACTAGGGCAATAATTGAAAATTCCCCGCACTTGTGTGCGAGTAGAAATATGGGCCATTTTAGTAATGTATTTAAATTCAAATTTGAATTTCAATCATTAGTAGAATGGGAAATCGGTATAATTAATCACCCATTATAATTGGAATCCGAACGGACTCATCATGGAATATTGATTTATTGAAGCTTTTGTATTATGTTTTCATTTGCCATTTTTTTTCTTATTTTCCTTCCTTTCTTTCTTTTTATGTTTCTTTTGTTTGTTTCTTTAGTTCAATTTTAGGAAATTATTCAATCAAGGAAAGGGTGAAATTGTATATTTTTGGATTTTAGGAGTTAAATTCCCAGCAAATATGAGTTATTGAAGACAAAATTGTCATATATTGGATTTTATGTCTGGATATGAACGCAATTTTTTTTTTTTACGTATATATATATTCCATTATTGAAATTGGAAAAACAATAATGAAAAGTATTTAACTTATTAATTTTACAACCAAGAAAAAATAAATCCATCTAGGAAAAAAAATCATTTTTCTACCTCCCACATTATGTATTTTTAAGCTACACATGTGTTGCAGAATTGAGATACCGGCATCGCAAATCAAATACGATATCTATTACTTTCATTAAAAATATGTAACGCATTTCTTATGTAAAACGGGATGCGTTTTCACTGCTTAGAAAGATGAAGATTCCAAAGCAAAACTTTGGAGCAACCCTCTTGTGGAATTCCCTTCAACTTGGTCTCCTCTTCAAGAACCTCTTTTTTCACAAACTTGAGTACATTCTGCATATATAAATTTTAATTAATTTTTTTCTTTTATATATCACTATTACTATAGAATAAAAGTATAGAAACCCAATAAATTATATATATAATTTATATATATATATAAGTCTAAAATTGTTTGATGATAACAAGGAATATTTTAGTGGAGTAATTAAGAACACTAATTAGTTACTAGTTAGCCCATATATGAAATGATGGGAGGTTGGCCAACCATGCATATATTCCTAATATTCTTATACTCTTTATATATATATATATATATATATATGAAAAATATGCTATATAGGTTAGCAAACTTTTGGGTGTAAAAATTATTATAATGATGTAACGAGACAACAAACTAATACAAATGGTGTTTGTATTTAAATCAAAAACGAGTTCAGCTTCTGAAAAAAGACATCAATAAGTGATTTGTATTGCAAAACGAATTGAATAAGTTAACTGATGGATATTCATTTATACCTGTGAAGTATCTTGAGCAGAAGAAATGCGACCCCATCGTTCGGGATCCCAAAGAATAGAGCTATTGAAAGCAAAACTTGAGATGGGAATTGGAAGTTTACTTGTGTCTGTTACATTTTCTAATTTCTTCAAATGCCACCCTATGATTTCTGAAGAATCACAAACAGGCCCTTGGATAGTCACCTTCTTTCTGTTGGCATAGAGTTTAGCTATTGGCCATGTCCCAAATGCCCTGCATAATTCTCTAAGGCCTTAGTAATAGTACCAATTACTACAAATAGTTAATCATTCTTAACCAAAAATCAACTTCATAATTATTATTTCCATGACAAGATAGGTAACATTGCCTTTTTTTCTTTTAAATTATAAAAGGATGTGATTGAACCTATGTGAGTCATGCCACTGAACTATCTCCTTGACCACAAGATAGAGAACATTCTAATTGCTCTATATCTTTAAAAATATTTTAGCAAGAAAACCCTATTAAGATCATGTAAGTGTTGCAAGATTATGAAATGATGAAGAAAAGGTACCTACTCGATCGCTCTAATCTCTTCGAAGAAGCTAAGATCATAAATGTTCGAAAGCGACGCAAAATGAACAATTCCACTCAACCGATGATGTTCAATGTGGTTAAGAGCAAGGTTTCTTTGATGATCCATTTCAGCATGAATATCAGTGAAATTCTCCTTAAACACTACATGCCTATACATTATCCCTGTTTTCCTTAACACCTCCGATACCTCAAACGAATCCGAAAACTGCTCCACAACAATCCACAACAATGGTTGAGCCACCAACTTCAATGTATTAGCCAGCCTCCTAAGAAGCACCAGTCGAAGGCCATTCCTCTTGCTCGTTGGAGTCACGATTATCACTAGCCTTCTAGGATTTATTAACTCGGCCCCAATGCGTCGCGCTTCTTTTTCTTCCTTTTCGTCTTTGGATTCTTCTGACAGAGTAGAAAAAGTTGCAGTTTCACCCAATTCCCTTGTGGTAAAATTCTTCTTTTTTGGGTGGTTCAATACTTCCACCGGCTGAGGCGAAAACTCTAACTGATTCAGGACCATGACTCTGTTTGAAAACATTGAAGACTTACCAGTTGGAGCAAAGCCAGTGAAGAATCCCATGACAAAACAAAGCAAGAAATGGACAATGGCTTTCTTCCATAAGTGCACCTTCTTTTTCGATCTTTCCAAGGATCCCATGATTGATCTGATGAAAACCCAGAATTTAGTATCCCAGAATGACAGAATCTGTCTCCTTTTCAGGGTATGATTCGAATAGCTTTCGTGGGGTTTAATGAAGATTATATGGGAGCTAAATAGGATGAAAATGTGAGGAGGCAACTGACAAACGATTGATGTTTCAACCAGAGATGTTAACGGTTGAAGAATGGAAGGTTTGCTTGACAAAGTCATCACTTGAAGTAAAAGAAAAAGAGAAAAAGAATCATGGAAGGAGGACTTGAGTTGTTTGCTGCACCAAAGGGTGGTTGAGATGCATATTCATCGCCTAGAAATTCAAGGGAATAAAATTAAGAAAAAAATATTCTATATAACTGCCCAAAACCATGGCCAATTAAAATTTTCAAATCAATTTTGAAATAATAAATGTAATTGGCACAACCAATTGGAATAAATAATAGAGTAACCTCTGTTCGGAACACACGTGTGAATGGTGCAATGGCGCCTTCGCCTCTATTCAAAGTGCAAGTGAAGGATGTGACAGTGAACTATTTAAAAAGTGCAATCGCAGTGTCTATCAGGCAAATATTTATCCCATTTTTCAGGAACTTTGTGTAGCAGTGTAGGGAAATAATTAATATCTATATTGCGGGAAAAATGAATTAAATGGGTTACAACTCAGAGTGATAAGAAATACCTCGAGTGTTTAAAGGAAGTATAAGGAGTGTGTTCGCATGAGAATCGAGAGATATGTGAGATCCTGAGGTAAATTGAGCTTAACGTGGAGAAGTAAGGTATTTGAGGACTTACATTAATGTTTTATTTATTTTAATACAAGTTTCGGATAGTAGGAGTGGGATGGTAGCTCGAACCTGGATTGTACTGGTAATGAGGTGTCTATACCACTAGAACGAGCCTCCTTGGCCAATGTTGATTGGATATATAGTTTTTAGAAAGTTGGTTTGGGGGGTGTCCTCAATATATTTTATGAGGTTTTTGGGTTGTATAGATTCTTACGAAATTGATATATTTTAATATAATTCCACAGAATCCATCAGATTCTCATGAATTCTATGACATGGATTTTTAATGAAATTTGTTGGACTTCAGAGAGTGTCTCCAACACAGAATTTGATCGATAGAATTTCATATTGATTTTTTTAGAGTTGCTAATTCGCTTTTAACTTGTGCGGTCGAGTAATCAATTATAAATCATTTAAGAACTTACTAGTGTCATATTGATAAATTTAAACGTTAGAGTAACATTTTTCTTTTCTCTTATTTATTTATTTTTGTTCAAGTTGAATGCTAAATTGGTGTAGAAAAAATTATGCGACTTTTTACTCGATTATCAAAAAATAAGAAAAAAGTAAAAATATTCAAATAATATCAACATTGTGTTCTTTTAAATGAAAAAAATTAATATTTTTAATTAAAAATGAATAAAGATAATAAATCATTTTCTACTTTATGTACGAATATAAAATTTATGAAATTACATTGAAAGTTTTTAATACTGTAGTAATACTTCATCTTCATTCTAGACGTTCATTTACTTTGTACAAATTAGAATATGATGTGATTTTCGAAAAAATGAAGTTTTTGTCAAGTTGAATTTTACTAAAAATTATGAAATTATTTTATATTTAATATCATTATATTTTTATAATAATCTTACAAATCGTCCACGGATAAATTTCTTTTGTATAGATTGATTATAATTTGATTTTTTAAAAATTAGAACTGTGAAGGAAAAAATTATGTGCTACTATGATAATAATAAATTATTTATTTATTTTGAAAAGAAGATAGTCTTTCATTCATTAATAGAATTCCCCATGAACGGAGAAATGAAAATGGGCATACAATCAAAACAATGAAAAATTAATTGTAGTAATAATAAATTATACTCACCATTTTTATCTAAATTGAATGTGATATGATTGTTTAAAAACTAGAGTGACAAGGAAAAAACGGGTTTTCAAATTTTTTGATTTTAAATTTTTATTAATTATCTATATGTAAAAGATTTTATGAATTCAATAAGAATTCGAAAGTGATAGGTTGGATTTTAACAAGAATGTTTTAAGTGTATTTTTAAGTTTAAAATTCATAAAATTCCGTTGAAATCCACTATTTAATGAAATCCTTCAAACGCTGGATTTCTATGGAATCTACATAATTCTAAATTGGGGATACTTGGAATTGTATAAATTTCTAAAATCCACCAAATTTCATATTGAGAACGCCTCCCATAAACTCAAAACTGAGGTATGAAGAAAGGAGCTCAATTAGTTCGTTGGTGATCTCCTCCCTGTCTCCCGTGGGTTTGCATTAGGCTTGTCTTGACTTGTTATAGTACAAATATTAGTTTAAGATTTGATATATTATTTGATAAATGCAACTTTCATAGTTATCTTATATATAAGAATAAAACTTTTATCAATGTGAGTTCACTAGTTTTATTTTTGTCAATTATTAGGTTTGAACAGGATCCCGAGCAATTGGAGAAAAAAAGATGGAAAATGACGAAAACTATGATTCATAAGAAACTTTTGAGACTAAGTTTGATCAAATTAGAAAGTTGAGGAGACAAAATGCAAATAATATGGAGATAAGCAAAGGACAATATTGATATGGATACAAACTTCAGGGTCTTACTTTCTAATTTTAATTTAACATTGAAAAAACAAGATTTTAAAAATTCAGTTAAAAAAGGGAAAGGAAAATCTAGGCTATCATTATTTTTTTCTAATAGGATACAATTTATCAAATTTTGGCCTCTCGAAGCAAATGACTCACAAACAGCTTGGTCTTTTTTAGTCATTCCACAGGCGCTTTCTCATCCCAATCAAGCCATCTCAACGAGCTAGCTAGACGAGCTCGATCACATAATTTTGATCTAGCGCCAGTTATCTAGCGTCAATATGATTCCAGATGTGAAAGAAACCAATAATGGTTTCAAACCACTATTGGTTTCTTTTCACTATGAAACGACTATTGGTTGTTTTCACATTTTGTAGTTGTATGGTGCTATAATTGCTCTAGATGTATGGCGTTAGAAAGTTCTTTCGCGATCACGTGGGCATTTTAATGTTCGGATTCCTTATAACTTGTGAACAGTGAAGTTTCATAACCAAATTCACATAGTTTAGCCCACTTTTAACCCCTCCTCTATGCATATAGGCACAATGGGGGAGGAACTAGAAGTTTTTTCCTTGTGCACTAGTAAAAACTTTAATGTGATTACCTAAAAAAGTAAAAACTTGAATGTGATCACTGAGTCCTAATCTTGGCCTAGAGAAGACTTCGAAATTTTGCCAAAATGGTTGGCTTTTTCTCATTATACGGCGAAAATATAAAGGTACTGATAGCAACAAAGAAAAAGAAATTAGCATCTAAAAAAATGTGTATCTAGAAATCAACGCGAAATGATATTTTTATTTAGAAATAAAGAATTACAATATAAGAGGTTCAAACATGTAGAGTTAACTCAAGAAAACGATTTTCTTAAACGTAAAATTTGATTCCACTTTAAGATTCCCTATTGAGATAAAAAAAACCAGTCCACTTTTGACATAAATCCAAACTTGGGGAACCAAAAAACATTATTTATTATTGGGAATTTTACATATAAGTAGTAACATTTGTAACAAATTGGACAAATACTCTCAATTGTAACTATTTTGGTCTTTGTAGTAGTTATTGAAAACAAATTGCAAAAATACTTACATTAATAATATTTTAGAAAAAAATAAAAAAAGGGGAAAACATTAAACAAATTATGAAAAAAATAATTAATGCAAATACTAAAAATAAGACTCCTACCTTAATAATTAAAACTCCAACATTCTCTTTCATCTCAAATTATCATCAGTTACAACCGTCCTCTCCATCTCTTCAAACACCACATCGACTTCGACGCCAAGAGCAAAATCGAAGGAGGAAAAACTTCTAATAATTTCATACAAACAATCGAGGGAAGAGTATCGCATCACGTCGACTTCAGCGCCATTTTTTGTTATTATGATGAGACTTCAGCGCCATTTTTTTTGTTATTATTATTATAATAATTATTATTATTATTGTCTCAATCCTTGTAACCGCACGTTTGTGTATATTTGTGTATAATAATCCCTAATTTGAAGGTTTCGTCTCTCTCCTGATTCTTCCTCTTTTGGATTCTACGGCGTGAATCGAGAAGCTCCCAAGCTTGGTAATGTTAATAATGGTGTCGGGAATTTCTTAGTTCAATGATGTAAGTACTTGGTAATGTAATGTGTAATAAATTATACAATGCAATGTGTAATAAATTACATGGTAATATGGTAAATTACATGGGTTGAAAAAAGAATGACACAATGTATCAACAATATATCATAAACGATGATACAATGTAATTTGTAATAAATTACATGGTAATGTAGTGTAATAAATTACATGGTAATGTAGTAAATTACACTGGTCAGAAAAAATGACACAATGTATCAACGATATATCATGAATTATAACACAATGTAATGTGTAATAAATTACATAGTAATGTAGTGAGTTACATATGTCAAAAAATGAACGAAAAAGCATATTATATGTAATAATTTGAAGAATAGAAGTTTTTCCTCCTTTGATTATACTTTTAATGTTGAAGTTGACGTGATTGAGGAGATGAGAGATGACGGTTGTAACTGACAATAATTAGAGATGAAAGAGAATAAGAGAGTTTAAAGTAAGAGTCTTATTTTTAGTATATGCATTGATTATTTTATTTATTTATATATTATTTTTTATTTTTTATTTTTTTAATGAAAGAGAATGAAGGAGTTTTAATTAAAATAGGAGTCTTATTTTTAGTTTGTGCATTAAATTACATGGTAATATAGTAAATTACATGGGTCAAAAAAGAATGACACAATGTATCAGCGATATATCATAAACAATGACACATTATAATGTGTAATAAATTACACAGTAATGTACATTGTGTAATAAATTATATGGTAATGTAGTAAATTACATGGGTCAAAAAAAGAATGATACAATGTATCAATAATAGATCATGAATGATGACACAAGGTAATGTGTAATAAATTATATAGTAATGTAGTAAATTACATGGTCAAAAAAAGAATGAAAAAGTATATTATATGTAAAATTCTAAAAATAGAAGTTTTTCCTCCTTTGATTCTGTTCTTGGTATTGAAGAAGTCAACGTGATGTTTGAGGAGATGGGAGAGAACGGTTGTGATTGACGATAATTAGATATGAAAGAGAATGAGGGAATTTTAATTAAGGTAAGAGTCTTATTTTTAGTATGTGCATTAATTATTATTATTATTATTATTTTTGTATTTTTTTAATGTTTTCTGTCTTTTTATTTTTTTCAAAATATTATTCATGTAAGTATTTTTGTAATTTGTTTTCAATAACTACTACAAAGACCAAAATATTAACAATTGATAGTACTAATCAAATTATAATTGTCAATGGGTTGGTTTTGGCTAATTACCACTTTATTATTTACCTGTGGACTTAAAAAAATTTCAAAACAATTGGCAACATCAATATCAATTAAAAAAAGCGAAAAAAATAAAAATGAGGGGAGAGACAAAAAGAAAGAAGCTTAGACCGATCGGCTTAAGTCTAGCAAGGCCACCCGGCCCATCCCTAGTTTCGCCCTTGATGCAAACTGTTGTTTGGCCTTTTAACAACTTGTTATTAAGACAAAAAATGTGTAACAATGGAGATATGGCAACTCTTATTCATTTATTAAACACTTCTATAAAATAAGAATATGCGACGATTGGTTTTTTGACTCCATATTTGCTTTTGCATCCCAATTAGGCTACTTGTTTACCTTGCAAGTTATAGCTAGTTGTGCTGGATCATGTCGAGATTTCCATGTTCACATTCCATATATTAAGAGCAATGCTATTTATCTAGACTGAAGATCGGTCTCCAGTGTAATGACCCAGAAAATTTACCTGTTTTATTATGACTTTTTATTGTTGAGTAGAACTATTAAATTATTTTAATGATTAAGTGACGAAAAGAGAATCAATATATGCAAAATATGTTAATATTTGTAATAAGACGACTTTAGCTGTCTACTTTATAATATTTTAGCTTTCTTATTGTTACTGATTTTGGAGTTTTCAAAATTCTATTATATAGCTCTCTAAAAGAGCCTTGATAGGCACCAAGAACTCGTTATTTGGATTTCGTTAGACATTTTAAAGATAAGTCGAAATATAAGTCGACAAAAGATGAAATAAAATAAAAGAATATATATATATATCAATGGATGGTTGCCAAATGGCAACCATATAATGAAACAAGACAGTAGCTATGTGGGGAAAATGAGAGAAAACATGGAAATGTTTTATTGGTCTTGGTGGTGGCCCATAATTGGAAGCCATTTGTCAAGGAAGTATTACAAACTTTTGGCTATAAATAGGTAGTCTTTCTCATCTTCTATGCACCGACTGTCTTTCTATCCCTCTTTCTTTCCGACTTTTACAAATTATTTCTTAGTCCCCTATGCTTTAACATATACCCATTTTGGTCCCTTAACTACCCAACTACATTTTTTACACAAGAGAATTCTATTTCCCATGCAACAAAATAATATAAAAGGTGAGCTACCCACCTATAAGGGAGATAAGTCATCATTCTAAATAGGCAATAGATTATCTTTGTACACACTTAAATTTAATAAGAGAAAAGGGAAAAGTTGAAGGCAAGATGGGCTAAGCAATGAGGAAGCAAGGAAAGAAGGAGTAAATGTTGCAAAGTAATCCCAATTAGGGATTCAATGTGAGTGATCTTTACACCTTTTGTTATGTGTTCTTTGAAATATTTGAAACATATCCATGTGTTACATGTTTTTTGATTCATAATGATTCTATATACAATATGTAAGGAGTTTTCTTGAATCTCGATTGTAATTTATTATGAAATTGGGTGGGAGAATAATGAGATAAGTTTTGTTCTCCTTATATTCAATAGTTATATGCAATAATTTCATGTTTTGCACAACAAGTAAAAGCACAAGTGCTTTCAAAAGAAAAGAAATTACATCAACATCTTCCCTATCAGTTTCAGAAAAGAATTATGTTCGATATATGAAATGTTTGGTTCTAAGGCACTTCATTTCAAGTTAGGTTATGGGAGACTACCAAGGAAGTATATGATCAAACCTTCATAATAAATTATGATTTTGTGAGGCACCTAGGTGATCTATGATCAAAACCTTGTGATATGTTATGGTACGGTACCGACCAAACAAGTTATATTGAGTGCTTAGGGTAAGATAGGTCTATGATGTAATTCGAGTCCAAACTCACGTTTTCAAAAGAAAACTTGCATGTGTAAAGATTTCTCATTGAATATTTTATATTTATTATTTTCCATGCTTTCTAAATTTTTAGGTACTCGGGAGAAATCTATGTTATGATAATCAAGCTTTTTGGAAGCCTCTTAGACAGTTGTGCGTCTGCTGATGTTATAGAGGCGGACCTATAGGGCATCACCGGCTTCATCACTACAAACCTTTGACTTTGGTTGATGTAAATAATGGATATTAAAAGAATATTTCTAAAACCAAATTGACGGACTAACCTATGATATGGACGGGCTAGTAGTACCGATACTTCTAAAAGTATCGATAAAATAGAACCTGTGCAGAACTTTGGCTAAATCTTGAATGCACACTCAAACCCTATTGATATGGACTTATTACAAGCTAGAACCTTCAATTGTGAAGGTAAAATGAGTTAAGTTACAAACTCTGACACGTTTTAAAAATGAGAAGTAATGAACATTAATGAGTTAAGTTACACCTAAACCATTAACAAGGAGAAACAGGTAGCTCTCGGCGGGAGCGTTACAAGTAGTATCAGAGCAACAAGACGGTCTCCTAGATAACAAGGCATCCATCTGTCCTGAGATTTCTTGAAGAGCTTTGTGAGTTGTGCTTATGATTTGTGTGAAAATCTATTGTTAATAATAATAATCATTTTGTGTTTATCAAGCATGATGCGTAGTAGCACAACTTGTGCATCATAATAAATTTTTAAGTTTATTATTATAGACTTAAGGAGTTCATAGTAAACTAAAGGAAATCGACTTAATTAAAGAAAGAACTTGAGAAAGTTAGTACATCGTGTTCTTAATTGCTACATCAAAACTAAGTACTACGAGGGAAATAAATGGGACTTCTATGAATGAAATTGTCTAAGGATAAAGTTTAGTATTTAACTTATTTTGATCCATGGCATGTAACTTCTTATATATATAGTGGTATGAAAATATACTAATGTGATAGTAGTGAAAAGATGGAGACTTTCATTGTAATATAACCATCTCTCTATCTATTTATAAGGCTAACGGTAACTAAGATGAAATTATGAAGTATGTTGTGTTATGACTTTGTGTAAATTGAGGAAAACAAGCCTAAAATTTCATATCGGAAGTCAGTTGGATTACAAATTTGGAAGTTTTAACAACACAGACGTTCTAACAAAAAGTAGCAATACTTTTGTAAGTATCGATAAGACAAAGACTATTGTGGCAAATTAAAAGTAACGATACTCCTCCAAGTATCAATAAAATAGAAAGCAAGATGGCAAATTAAAAGTATTGATATGCTTGCGAGTATCGATAAGAATGGTAGAAGGACCAAAATCTTGAAAGTACATGTAGTATATTACAACTTGCATAAGATAGGTATACGTCATGAGATACAAAATAAGGAAGGGGATGATACTAAGACATGAAATTGAAAATATCCTGTCAAGGTTCTTTCTTATGAATAGGGGTTTGAAGCTTATTAATAAACTTCGTTAGAATGATGAGTCGATAGTCGGTACCATTAAAGAATTTTTTACATGAATTTCTATAACTTTGCCTTAATTCTCCAGAGGTGAAGCAATGAACGTTTTCCCCCCATTTCTAGGAGCACTTGTATAATCTCTCTCATCCACGCGCCTTCTTTTTCATCTACATTGTTTATTTCATTCACAAGTATACTTTACGTACTTAAAAAGTGTAAATTGTCACTATAGTAGAAAAATCAAGGTTTACAATTCGTTCACCAAAAAAAAAAGGTCGGAATATGTATTCAATGGTGTAATCTTCCCACTACAAGATTCTTTTCCTTATGTTTCTTGATATAGTTTCAGATAGTAATGCTAGTCGTATTTTCAAAATTGTTCTTCTAACCTTCCATGATTTTTTTTTTTCATTAGACAAAAGTCAGGTGCACTTTTTAGCTCAATGAACATCTAGTGCCAAAAAAGTAATGGATAGGCATTGATAGAGAGAGCAAGAATATTCAAGCTCTAACACCATAGAGGTAAAATTTATAAGAGCATAATTACCACCATTGATGAAGAAAAAAATAATAAAAAGGAAAAGAGAAACGTAAAGCACTGAGAAAATTAGAAAAATTGGCAGACGATTTTACAGGAAAACTTACCAACTTAAGATAATAGTTAGAGCTTTAGAAGCAGGAAAGAAATGTTAACAAAGATGGAAGAAAAGACTAGGAGACTTGGAGTGTGAGAATTAAAGTTTTCCTCCTTACGTCATGTTTGTCTTTTCTTGTTAAATTAGCATTACAAAAAGAATGAAAGAATTTAATTACCCCATGTGTTTTGGAAGATTAATAATGGCTCTCTGAATTAATTTTGACAAGGCCATATGTATATTCTTTAACTAAAAATAGATGATAATTGAGTCTCTAAAGTTCGGAGAGTTTAACTATACAAAGTTTTATAAATATTTCTAATGCTTTCTAACTTTTAAATATTAAAGAATTTGAACACAAGATAGTTTAAACACCACTTTTGTAAATTTCATAAGAGTAATTTTAGTTTAAAGAATTTTTATTTAGTCCCTAGAATTGATGGCAACATCATAATTGCTTACAAGTTTTTGGAAATCAACTGTTTCTATGTGTCAAACATGTGAGAAACAATATTATAGTTGTAACATCCCGAAAATTTCTACAAATTAAGGTAAGCAACGAAATTGTTGTTTTGAAAGAATTACTTGAATATCATTGAAAGATTGCTTGAGGATCAAAATATTGTTATTGAATTGACGCTAAAGAAAGATCTTGGTTAATAATTGACATAAACTAAAGTTTAATGACTTAATTGACATGAATTGAAGAGTGTGAACTTAATTGAAAGATAATGCAAAGGGGAAGGACTTCTTGGGCAATTTCCTGACAAGTGTGCGGCGCCACATCTCACCACTTGTCATGAGGTGATTTGCACCACTTATCATGATATGATTGGCGCCACTTGTCACGATATAGTTAGCGGAACTCAAAAGTTATTAAAATTAGCTAAATCCTAACTATTATATAAAGGGGCTAAGGATTTCATTTTTCTCTCAAACCCACTTCCCTTTTCTCTCTCGAACTCTAAAATTCGTCCAACTTGGCCTAGGGAAAGAGAAAACCGATAAAAACCCGCCAAAATATCTATTTGTCCTTTGAAAAGAGTCATTTACCATATATGGAAGAATTATAGCTTGAAAGATAGCTTTAATTGAGGAATATCAAGGCTTTAAGGATACTTCTTCACGTGGATTATTCGAAGAATATTTGAGGTGGGTAACCTAACGCTTTGATTCCTTTTCTACATGCATAAAGTTTTGATAAGATAAGTGTGTATTTG